>VZTF01002837.1:0-290556 GCA_013397755.1 Cnemophilus loriae | reverse complement strand
TTTTTTTTTTTTTTTTTTTTTTTTTTTTGTCTGAGATTCGTTCAGACTATCCATTCATTTCCAGACCCAGGTCATGAATTCATGCTTGCTCCTCATAGTTTGGGACAACACCAACAGCTAGAGGCACCCTCCAAGGGCTGAACCTCATCTGTCCAAACACACTGCTTGAAGCTGGACAGAGGCTACTGTCAGCCTGGGTGGAATAACGTTTGTGTACGTGTTACAGGTGAGAAGAGGTCATCCATGGTGCCTGCAACACAGCAGGGAGCTGAGCCCTTGCCTCTGAGTGTTACTCCTATGCCTCCAGGGATAAATACTGTTACTGGGTTTATTTATGCTCCTTTGTGGTCCACACAAAGTGTCTAAGGCTCCTCTGGGACCTTGTTACCATCCTCTGCTCTGATAAATCTTGGCTTTTTGGTTTTTTTTGGTTTTTTGCCTTTTTTTTTTTTTTTTAGTTGGATTAGAGCCAATAAGCTAGGTAGCTGAACAGCCAGAGAGCTGCTTGTCAGCCTCTGATTTTACAGCAGGGATTTTGCAGGAGGCTGCTGAGGCAGTGACCTCTGAGTGTGAGGTGAGGACCTTGAATCCTGCTGGGATACTGTTGAAGGACTGGCTCTTTCTGTACTGTGCAGGGAAAAAAGAAGCTTGGCACAATGGTATTTGTACTGCTGGTAGTGAGCAACCCTGCAGCAAAGGAATCGCTCTCCCATGCAATGGTTTTTGTGGCCAAAAGAACTAGTTGGTGTCTACACATTGGAGCCTGGGAGCAGACTATCATCATATATGCAGTGCAGAAGACTGAAATATCAGGGGTTGTCAGCAAAACAGAGAATAAATCAAATTGACAGTATGGATGTCTTTACCAACACTATCACTCTCCCTGAAGAGGAAGTATTTAAACCCAGATTAAATGTCTTACAGACGAAGATTAAACCTGCCTCATTGTGGAGGCAGAGATAAGGCAACTCTATTAGTCAGCACTCTGTCCATCCTCTAATTAGTTTCTCGTATTCGGAAACATTTCCTTATTTGCCTTTGATAAGCCTGAATCTCGTCGGAATTTTTACTCAGAAATAGAAGACCCTCATGCCAAAACAGCCCGTAGCTCATGGAGGCTGCAAAACCTACTTTCTCAGTATGAGGCAGGCCAGGAATATAAACCAAGTCTATTGCACCCTGGGAGGGTGCTCTAACCAGCCGCCTGTGAATCAAGCAATCTCTCTGAAAAACGATTTCTTCTTAGGATTCAAAAATGCCTATGCAGAAATCTTGTGTTGAACATGGCAAGATAGTAAGGAAAATGTTGGTTATAACAAACCATTTTTTCCAAAAGATTCATGGAAAAATTCCTGAAGTGCTTTATATTAAGTATTAAGCCCTGTCTGGTCAGAGGTGCAGCTTTACCAACAAAAGAAGTAATATCTACAAAGTGTTGTCTGTAGTCTGTTGGACTAGTGACAGTAACAATGCAAAACATTACTGGAGGCCCTGGAAAAAGAACAGGCACAATTTATTGACTATGCAATTCAGGATAGGGCAAGATGAATAGAAATTATGGTCTAGTGAGTAGGTTACTGGATTGCGATGTGACAGAACAGGGCTCAAATCTTGACTTAGCTTTAGACTTTTTTGTTACTTCAAGGAGGTTGCTTAAATATTTCCTGTGTTACAGTTCCCCATCATAAAAGAAGGATAATGATAATTTCTTACATCCACAGGGATACAGGCAAGGTAAATCCACTGATGACTGCAAAGCCTTGAGACACTGCAGGAGGGAGGGTCTAGACACAGAAATTTTCAATTCTATATCTTTCTGTTAAGGAAAGAGAACGCAGAAAATATTTTCTAAAGACATATTGCAAGGTTATTTTCCCCTCTCCCAAATGTGGCATGTAGAGACATATTTCGACTTTTTTTTCTTCTCTCTTCTATTCCTTTTTAAGTACATTCCTTCCTTCCCTTGTAGGCAGAGACATATGTATAGCCAAGTGGATGATGTCTAAGGCATACGATGTTCCTGTATCGCTTCGGGTCTGATTTGATGGTTTTCTGACACAGAAATAATCAGAAGTTTTATGTTTGATTTCATAGTGCAGTTTCTGAGAATTTAATATTTCACTTTGACACTTCAGATCCTTCAAAACAGCTTATAAAATCTGTATGGTGTGGGAGGGCCATCTTTGTCTTTCCAGGAGTCATTTTGTGTGAAGTTATGTTGATGGATTCGCTATCACATTAGTCAAAGATTTTCTCTACTAAAAATTTACACATTTGTTTTCATGTAGGAAAGCAAACAAAAATCACTCATTTCTAGAAGATAAACATTTTACTCGACAACTTTTGGAGTGTAGTTTCCTTTGAAACTCAGTTTAAAGAAATAGATGAGAGCTAAATGCAGGCAAAATAGATCCAGCTGTATATAGCCAGGCACTTCTGGAGCATGAATCATTTCCCATGACAGAGGGCATTGCACTATAAAGGTATCTGTTACTCATATTTGACTGCAGAAGAAATCTGAATAACTTATTTAGGCTAGTTACCTGGTTTTGGATAGGCAAAGTTGGGCAAAGAATCCGTATAATTGCCATCAATATGTATACATTTTAAATCATTCCATGACCTTCTCCAAGTGTTTAGACATAGATTAAAATAGGCTTTCCAAAAGCCAGGCACCTAAAATGCTGAGCATTTTTGGAACTGTAGGACTTCTTACATACAGGACTTAGGTATTTTCTGGGGAAGAGATTTCGCTCTGGCTTTATTTGGGTAGCTGTGCTGCTGATGTGAGCTGGCCTCAATTACTGCATGTCACACAGATCTCTCTGCCACATGCCACCTTTTTGCGTAAGAAAGCCCCATGACAAATGATCAGTAACATTCAAACTAATCTTTTTGGTGAAGCCGCGTGATATTTCTGCTGTTATTATTTTATTCCACAAGGACCAATCACCCTTTGCCTCCCCTGCCTCAGTACTTGCAAAGCCTGAGGGAGGGTTCTGTGTTGACCTCGCTCAGAGGTTGTGTTGCCGCATCCATGCAATGCAGGGTTTGTCCCTCCCGCGCTGGGTGCAATGCTTACACTGGCTAGTGGGGTTGGCTGAGCTACTACTTTACCCTTCTTGGTTCCCCTGGGAATGAATGGAGATTTGAGCTGCGGAATCTCACCAGGTTTTTTTTTGCAGTGGAAGTCGGGAGGCATCTCGGGGGCTGGCAGTATCTTGTGCCTTCCTTCTGCAACAGCATCTTCGTGCTCATTTGGGGGGTGAGCAGGCTGCAAGGCTTGCACAGATCTGTCGCTATCTCTCAGGGCCAGACCGCAACAAGACTTCCTAATGGCACCTTCTAAAGTCTTGAGTAGAAATTAGAGTCATGGGAATAAAAGAAGGCTACCCAGGATGGTGAGTTTTGCTGCTTTTAGAGATAAGATTTTAACTGATAGATGTAATGGGGCAAAAACATAGTATTCTGTTCACCTTGTTCAATTCAGTATTTGTAAGGCTCCAGTCACCATGGTATCTAGGCATGAAAGATACCTTGTGTCAGCAGGATATGCATCAAAGGAGTCCTTTTCTAATGGATAAACCTGATATCAAAGAACTGAAGAAACTGAACCAAAATTTACAGGTGTCCTTTGCTTTGATCATTAATTAAAATGTGACTTATACTCACAGTGTCCCTATTAGAGGACTTGACACAACAAAGCATCTGAGGTACCCGACTATTTCTTGTAATGCTGTGGAAAGACAGGTGTTCATTCCTGGGAAAGCTTTGAAGCTAAAAATAAAATAAAACAAAATTAAAATTAAAGGATATTTCCAGGAACATAGTAATCATCTTAATACTTACATTTGAGGGGGTTTTGTGTGTGCATTAAATACTGACAAAACTCCTGGCTGGAAAGGAATGCAGACAATGAGGTAAAGTAAAACCTTGCATGTCATTTGAGATCAATTGTCAGAGAATTTGTCTCAGCCATGTCATTATCAGATTAATAGCTGAGTTCCAATTTAAGCTGGAGTTATTTGGATAACAGAAATCAAAAGGAAAGTTTTTGCAAACAGTTTGCCTTAGAGCAAAATAAAATTGTTAGATATAGGATTTTTTGTGATTTTCACCACACCCCTTGAAATTCTATGCAGACGAGATTGCTTCATAGGCAGACCACGACAGCCAACCCCAGAATCGTGGGTTATTCCAGCCTGGAGGTTTAAGATGGATCAGGGTGTTTTATTTCCCCAGCAGTTAGCCCAGACACAAGAAAGCCAGCCTATCGGTGCTAATGGGCCATATGGCTGCCAAATATGTTGATGATCTCAAATAGCTAGCTTAGGTTACAGATTTGAAGACCATAGAATATCCTGACTTGGAAGGAACCATTGAGGTCCAGCTCCTGATGTCTCCTTACAACAGGTCATTCAGCAAGTGAGCATTCCTGCAGTTTTCCTCTGCTTTGCTCTTCATGGCAAACTTTAAAAAAAAATCTTCCAGCTTCGCCATTTTCTTTTGTCTTCTACTCACTTTGCTTTCTATCCCTTCATCTTCCTCTCTTATGCATCTTTCATAGGCTCACAACTTAGTATTTAAGTTTATCTCTCATTTGACATAACATGAAACATTCCTGGGGGAATCAACTTTTGCACACAGGAAATGGAAAGTGCCAAAAGAATCCTGCCACCCAACCCAAATAGTTAACCACTTCCTAAGCACTAAACATGTTTTATCTTCCCCTCTCCTGCTGTGAATCTATGAGTTTCATTAGCATTTCATAAATGCATTCTGCTATGTGAGTGGTTGTTGTACCATCTGATCTTTATAACACATCGGGGTGCGGGGACCCAACGTGCAGAAATTTCATTTGCAAGAGCATTGGATCTTTGTGATGTGTCACATTGTGCTGTAACCCTGAGTCAGTAGTTATCTGTGAGTGCAGTGTGGCTTTCAGACCAAGTATTCACCTTTGGTGACCATTGATGTCCATCCCCAAGTTAATGGTTTTCCAGAGTGAGCAAGGTTTCAGGAAAGAGGATCCTTCAGCTGTCAGTCCCTCCATATTCTACAGGTACTGTGGATACTGAAGACAACTTGTTAGACTCTCTCATCTCCCAGTGTAGAGTAACTGAACAATTTTTGCAGCTCTGAAGAGATTCTTTTGACTCTGTACTGTAGTGGGTACGGTGGCAGTGTGGGAGAAGACAGCACCATATCAGGTCTGGTTTGTGCCAGTTTAGACAAGAAACTCCTAATATTTATTGCTTCCATTCAGCGGGGCTTGGGTCCCCACTTGGTTTAAATCTTGCTATAATTAATGCCATCTGAAAATCTGGTCCTCTCATAGTATACCATGTAACAATTAAATCCAAGGATTTAAAGACTAAACTTAGAGTATTCCTCTAAGTAATTCATTTTACAACTTTAGGTTCACCAGGCTGATTTGTGTAATTTAGGACTTCTGTGAAACTTCCTAGACTGAGAAAGATGACAGTCTATGACCAGACTCAGTAAAAGACTAGCAAAGCAAATTGCAGGCAAGCTTTCTGTAAGAAGGGTGACACTAGAAAGTCGTATGTCACTACAAGTGACATCTCTCTTGTTGCACATCTTTTAGTAAAACCCATGTCAAAGTCATAGAGGTGGAGCATTCTGCCTGGAGACCTGACAGTCCCATTATTTTTCAGAGACATCTCCATCAGGGTTCAGGTTCTGGTTTAGCAGAATAAGTGACTCCTAGATTATGAAGGCATTCTTCCCATCCCCAACCCCTTTTTTCTTTCTTGATGTAAAAGGACACAACAGTTTACAGTATCTTAAATATCAACTGCCAGTTTTTAGTTCATCCTTGCCCTTGATGTTGCACCTACAGGTAGATGCCTTATTGGTGCATGTATATATTAATTCTAGACTGCATTAAAAAAAAAAAATGTTTAGAAAGGACTATTGACATTTCTAGCTGTAGCATATTTTCACCAGATGTGTTACGGCCATTCACAGATGCTGTATTCTCACTCCATTTTTGGTTACCAGCTTAACTTATTCTTTGTCAGTAAGTACCCTTGAGGAATATTTCTGTGAAATGCAAAAAGCTTGGAAGTGTACTTAAAACCATCAATTAGCTAGATGAATGGCACAAAGAGTGAATCAACAAAGTCGTCCAGAACATCAGACTACTGCAGACAAAACTTTTTATCCTTTCCAGGAAGAGTCTGCTTGATTTCTATTATCATTAACATCTGCACTCTTCAATGCTGATCACATGCCTTTAAAGAAATGTAAATCAACTCCATATTCCTAGACATTAAGTTCTAAACATGGACTGTAAAATTTTACCCTCTGCAGCAGAGGTGCAGTATCACCCTGTTTCTGAGAGTCTGGTATTGAAGAAAGGGAAAACATAGACAATATCCATCTCCCTTTACTCATCCCAAGACTTGTAAAGAGAAGACAGTCACTTTCTGTTTACACAGCTATTGCTGATGTGAGATTATTCCATGCCTTTTAGATTCTACTTTATTTTGGTAACCTTCATGGAAAAGGATTTGCCAGGGAAAAAAATCCTTAAAATAAATTCTTTTGATATTACATTGTAAGGAAAATATAGTTCTACCACTGAAGGGAACTAAATAAAAGAAAACCATTGAATGTCAAGGACAGATGCAGCCTTAGTTATCAGGTGGAAAACGGAGGGGCAAAACTCCCTCTTCTCTGGTGATCTTTGGCTGCAATGTACATGAGCTTCTGGGAGAGGGTGTTACAGCTGCGGCTTATTTCATTGTTGGCTGTTCTGTGAAATATTGATTATTCTGAAGGTCTGTGTCAGTAAATTTCCAAGAAGTCATTAACTAGTTAAGATATGTGTTTTATTCTGGAATAATCACTGTATCTTTGTGTGTGTTACTGATGACTTGATCTGTCTTTTCTTGGCAGGCACTGAGAGGAGGGCTGTATGTAACTTACACATTCCTCTTCCAAGAATTGTAAGAGAGGGGAAGTCTGAACAAGAAAGCAGAGAAAAAAAATTCATGTCTGAGAGGAAATACATCCCAAAAATTGCAGAAGTGGCCAAGGAAATAATTTGAGATGGATTGTTTATTTAATGAGGAGTTAAAAAATGGCCTTTATTTAGATATGGTAAGTTTGTTGATAGGGGCCGTGACTTGTCAGAAGAATTTAAAAAAAAAATAAAAGAGGGGTTTAAGTGAAATTCAGCCTTGAACTGAGCACCTATCACTTACGTCTGTGAGGTACAGGATCTGCCTGTACAGGAGCAGCAGAGCAGATTCATACAACATAAATACAGTTAATGAGTGTGTGTGACCTTTTCTGCATGACTACAACAAGCATGACTATCACCGGTGGCATTGTGAAATCTTCAGTAATTCAAAGCTCTCTGTAAGCGTGTTTGCACCATCCAGAACTAGTGTGGTACAACAACGAAAACCACAAAGAAGTGAAATTAAAAAAACCCTGAAATATCATCCAAAGGCCTTTATGCTTGAGTATGAACAACAAGGATCATTCACTTACTTGTATATGGACGTTTAGCTATATGTTTCATTTGAGCGTTTTATTGCTTTTCAGACAATTATGATTCTGTGTATTACATTTGATAAGAAAATGTGGACATAGTGCCCTATGTCCTTCCTGTCACCTTCCAGATATCCATTTTGAAACAACTTTAGTTTATATATCAAAAAGATAGTAAAAAAGCATAATTTCTGGATCCTTGGTGATCAAGAGTAGATTTAAATGCTGGATGCTTATGATATTTTAATTGTAATTTTTCCTTATTCTTTCATAAAGTTCTGAAAAAAAGTACTTGCTTTTGTAACTGTCACAGGATTATTTGCGCAACACTTCTGGCATTTTTCTTCTGGAGATATGTAGGTTGAGTAGAATGACGTTGGTAAAATTACCACTACTATGAGCGACAGACTTTTTTTCCAGAATTTCCCTTGTGTAATGGCCAACCAAAATTCAGTTTCATCAAAGGGTATAATGAAAAAATTATAGGTAAATGACTTGACAGGCAAAAGTTACTACTTCTTCACAAATCAGGGCTCAGTATCTTTTCAGACCTTTCTTGGCAAACCAAGCATTTGATTTCCAAACAGGAGTAACTGGATGAGATTCTAAGGTTTGCATTAAAGAGGTAGACTAGATGATCTAATGTTTTCACTCTAACCTCTGCATCTTTGAGATGGGGATAAGTCCTGTGAGTCAGGCTACTTCTACATAAGCATATTTAACCATAACATCATGGGGTTTTATGGTGCTAGGCTTTCTCTGAGGAACTCTTGCATTATTACACTGCTCTGCAAAGCCAAAGTTTTGCTTTCCAGATACTCAGTTGAGTAGAGCTGCTGGGAGGTTTACAGCTGATTTTGGTAATAGCTGTTATGGACTTTTTTGCGTCGTTTGTAAACTGCGAAGCATAATAACTCCTGAAAGCGGTTAAGACCGTGGTAACTGAGAATATGAACATGTTTTTGGATTACTGTTGTGCTTCTCTAGTTTGAAGCTGTCTGTCAAAGACTGCAGAGAACATGAAAATGTGATCAACCAGAACCGTAAACAAAAATCCCCGCCCAAAAACCACATGGAAAAATAGCCAACCGAAGTCTGGATTACCACAACTGTCAACAAGATTTCCATTCAGAAATCCTCTCTTTGGCCTGTCTTCTAATACTTTTGCTAATGGAAAGAATGCTCTTAAAGAAGGCAAACTCCTTTATATAGTTGTTTTTGATCACATACCAAATAGAGTTTCAACCAGAGAAAATGAATAAACATCTGTAGGAATTTGCAAACAATTACAGCATGTTTTTTCTTCCTCTCCCTCTCTCTGCTTATCTTAAAACAAGTGTACATGGACATGCATAGCTTTTTCAAATTTGTTTAATATTCAAATATTATCCAGTAACATTTTGCAGTTGTGGAATTTTTCAGTCTGTGTTGCAAGTTTTCTCCGGAGATTTAAAACCACACAGCCAAAATGTGTTGCTTCATTCTGACTTGTCAAATGGGATGTTGAGTTTTCTTATGACATCTTTTGCAGGAGAAGTTGCTGCAGTAGCAATAGTTGCAGGAAGAGGGGACAGGACATATATCTGGTTTGTTAGGTCTCTGCTTGGGGCATTTGCAGAGAGGATTACTGAGTGCTTTCTCAACACATAGCTTTAGAGATACTGCAAGGAAATCTCTTGACTTTTATTCAGTATACCAAATGATACTGAAACTTCAGTTGCTGAGATGCTGGCTTTGAACTTCCAAAGTAACATTTGTGGCAGTGGAACAACAGAGACAGATTCAGATTCACTATTCCAGTGTTTGACTGGTTCTTCTTGATTTGGTGAAGAACAAGAAATAAAACTACAAAGTTAGAAAAGAAAACCGTACGCATAAAATGCATAAAAACCTGTTCCAAAACGGAGAGTGTTATTGATTATCTAGTTCAAAGCACAGGTGCTTTTGTTAATGGCAAGTTATGACAGCTGGAACATACTTCTTTTATTTAGTGGGTAAAATGAATCACTGACTCTCTCATTACCCTGTCTGTCTATAAATCCAGAGATGCAAAACAATGCTGCTATGGTTAGTGCTCTGACTGTGGCCTGATAAATCGTGTGTTGTCTATCTTTTATAGTTGTTTGTACGTAGAGAACCGCTGTGAAATCAGTCACCTCCATTTATGTGCAACATAACACTCCTGGTTTTATACAACAGCTGCTGTTTGAAAAATACTGGTATGTGGGCAACAAGGTTCATAACCTGCAATGGAAATGTGAGGCTGTCTGGCAGTTTTTATTCACCGACTCAGCACTAAACTAGTGACTAGTGACAAGTTTCTACAACGGGTTTTTTCAGTTCTGAAAATACAGCTTGAAAAATGGACCAGATTCTGCAACTGCTCTCTCTGTGAGGAGCATGCACTTGCATGCTAATAATCGGAGCAAGCAAATCTGATAAACTTGTTCTACAGTAGCTTCAGGAATGATTTTAAATGACTCATCCCAGTACTGACACTAGAAATGGCCTTCTCTGCACTGATTTTAAATAATGATCTCCCCTGATGCTCAGTGCCTAGCCTACCCACAGAAACATCAGTCATTTGGAGACTGCTGGAATTCTCAGTCCACTAAAATTGTAATGAAAGACTTCCTTCTCTTCAAGGATCTCTTTGCCAGGAGCGAATAGCTATGGCAGGCAGATAACGGGAAAAGTACCTCCCAGGAGCAAAATGAAGTTTTATTTAATGTGCTCTAGGATAAACACTGCCTTAAAACCTAAGTATGAGAAAAATTCTCCAAACAGTTGTTAAGACAGAGGCAGAGATACGTGCCAGTTGCTTTTGCCACATCACCCCAAACACAAAAAACCCCTAGAGGAATACATCCCCCCATTTCCCTGACACCCACAAATTACTGGGTAGGTCATGCATTTCTAATGTTAGCCTATCTCTTGACACTTTGAGTTCATTTTCTATACAGTGACCTGTGTTTTTTCTTGGGAGTTGTGAGTTTTGCTGAACAATTGCCAGAAAGAACATTGATACCAGGTGCCTGCTCTGGCAGAATCCTGCATCACACCTACAGATAAAGTGTAAAATTACACGTGTCATGCCCAAGCACCACAAATTAGTCTGCCCTTCATCTCAAATAACACGATAACTCCTGCTTTGAGACTTCAGACAATGCAACTTTGGCAGAAGGCAAGTTTTTCATAGCCAAGAACATCAAACCTCATGTCCTTTACTGCACCAAAGGGGTTGACTTTTGAAGAAAATGTATTGCCAAATTGAATCTATCTTTGGTCTATAAAATAAAGTGTAAGCAAACACAGTGATAAACAGTCTTTGACTGGCTTGGAAGGAACTACAATGGGCTGCAGTGCTGACCGCTGGAGGCTCAGATATGAAGGTGATGCAGATAAAAGCACATGAGCGTTCATGATGAGAGAAACAGATGGTCAGGAATGACAGCCATCTCCTCTGAGAGTTCTGACTCTTACTAAAGCGTCCGAGGTGTCCATACTTCATGCTTATTGCTTGAAGGCTGTTGAGAATTTGAGAGGAGCAGAGGTCATGGCTGGTGGCACTGTACAGGCACTGGGGAGGAGGATGACGGCTAGTGGGACCCTGAAGGCCACCACTGCTGTCCCAAAACCACTGACAGTGTGTGGGCTGGTGAGGGCTTTCTTGGCGTATTCCCAGATTACCCATTCACATTCAGCCAGTAATAAAACAAATTTGTGACTTGGATTCCATAACTTAGTTTCTCTGTTCACTAGCACATTTTGAAATTTTGAATCCTTCAAATGCATAGCTGATACAATTAACCTCAAACAAAAAGGGTGACTAATTAGCAATTAAAATTTGAATTTGAAAATGAGACCTGATTAAGCAGATTGTAATTTTTTCTTGGAGGATCAGGTCAAAAGTACCGTACCCCTTCTGCTACTTAGAATGAAGTGACTGGTCTCAAAGGACTACACTTGTAAATAGTCTCTAAAAACATGCCTGCAATATTTCCTCAAAAACTTTTGCATGAGGAAGTTCTTAAGGCTGTAGAGAACAACGTCTTTTTTCATAAAGAAATGCTGGAGTTTGAACTGAGGAATGGATTAGACTGCAGAGAACTGTCAGCAGAGATCAGATGAAAATTTACATATTATTAAGATCAAAAGAGTAATTTTCTAAAGTTTTTTTTTTTTAAATCCATTTTCAGGCAAAGGCAATAAGGTTATTCAGGACTTTCTACTTCAACTAGTTTAGTGGGATAATAGCCTTATATCTGGGTTTTTTGGAAAATTTATGGACTAAATAGCAATTATTATTTATAGACATAATAGTTATGTTACCTTCTATCTTAATCTCTGTTTTATTTTAAATTTTTGAGCTTTTTTGCATTTGCTGAAAAGAAAAGGATAGGGAAAATACTGGCAATTCTAAAATAAGTGACTGCTTAGCATATCATTGCTAATATGGAACTGGCCTGGTTAATGACGCTCATCTTTAAGGACAAAGATAATCATCTTTATAGCTTGCAAATTCCTTATTAGCGTGCAGATAGTGTTACTATAAATTCAAGCTGCATATCATGAGCCACACATTCTTAGCTATTAGAATTCATTCTCTGAATATCTAGTAAGATGATGAAGGGAGGTGAATGGCGACTCCCCAGCTGGACACAGTTCCAGCTTAAGCAAGATGATAAACTTCTAATATGAAGATGGAACTTATGGATTCTGGCCAGAACAAAATAGCATTTCTCCAGTGGAATTCCAGTTCAAACTCTATTCTGGAAAGAAATTATTCTAACAAGGTTCTTCGCCCTTTTAGGAGCTCCTGGAAAAAAAGTAATGAAGAAGCCAAGTGTGTGGTCTTTTGAAATTTCAGAGTAATTTGTAAAAGAGACAGCATGGGCAGCTTTTAGGAAAAGAAACAGAAAAAACTGCTGCAAGTTGACAAGAAATATTTGCTGCCCCTAAGCTCTTATAACAGCACCCATGACCCTGCAAATAGAATTATTTTTTTCCAGCAATATGTCTAAAATAATGGCCCTTATATGCTTGTGCAGATTTTTGAAGTAGTACTTGATTTCCCATATTTTTAAGGAAAAAAAATAAACATAAGAATAATTAATTAATTCTGTTGGGATACGTAGGTCTTGATGTTTACATTTTGAGATCTTTTTAGATTCTTACATTGTCTTTACCCTTGAAAGAACTGAACAACTTACCTTCTGTTTTTTCACTTAGCTCATATAATGGCATTTATGTCTTGGGGAGTGCTGTTGATAGGTAGGTCCTTACATGCAGCAATTCTAACTTAAGGCTAAGCAGTTTCAGCCTGTGAGCCAACACTGATTTATCCTGAAAGTATGGTAATAACATGGGGGTCCAGCAGGAGTGTGTGTGATTGCAGCCCATGTATATCTATGGAAGTGCAAAAATCTTCAAGACACTGGGTGTGATCCTAGAGTCAGTATCTCTTTTAAAGTCCTTGTATTTAATATTCTGAGAAACAACCATATTTCACTGTAGACTCAGGGTGAGTTGCATGCCAGATCCAGGCACCTTGAGTTAGTCACATGACTGTCCTGCAGCCTTTCCCAGCCAGGGAAGTCAGAGGTCTTTTTATGCACCCAGAAAGGGATACCTTTCTCTCTCTGCTGGTTCCATGGGCAGCCTGGTGTACTTACACTCCTAATCCATGCACCTTAATTTGTATTCTATGGCTAAGTTGGGTTGAGTTCTGGCCCCAGCACATATTTCCATTTGTCTCTAATTGTAGACATTTACCTTCTTTTGATACTCACTGTGTCATGTACTGAGCCTCTCAGGTGTGTGAGCCTGACAGAAGAATAAAGCAGGAGCCTAAGGAGCATTTAGTTCAAAGGAAGTCAGAGGGTTTGCAAAACGCTGCTGGAAGTAGGATGCAGTGTTTTAATTCCACGAATTACTGGTAATTTGAAAAATTTTCCCCACAGAGATCAGTGGGAAGACTCTGAGACAACTTTTAGCCACATGAAAGGACCCGCTTTTCAGATGGGTTACTTTGGGAAGGAAATTCAGAATAATCACCAACTTGCATTTGAGATACTACTAAAATTGATGGCCTCCCTTGACGGTTTTGCTTTTGAAAGACCTCTAAATTAGCATGGTTGATAGCCTGCCTTCTTATTGTGCACCACGCTTCAGTGCCTGGAGCTGAAGGATATGCCCAGTGAAGAAAAAATGAAGGAGATAGAACAGATTCATTGTTTTTACATTAAGGCAAACACCACATTCTCCTTGTAAAGCAATTATTATTTTATCCTTTAAATGCCATTATTTACCTTGGATCTAATTGTTCTCATTAAAGCTGAAAATTTAGCAAGATCAGCTTGCTTGGATACAACCAATGGAAACACTTTATAACAGCTTCCCAGAGAAGCTCTAACACAGTGATTGCCACACAACCTCTTTCCTCTGGTAACAGGAAATTGAAAACCAGTAGTACAGCACTCCATTTCAGAATAGAGTTTGGTTAATAGGGCTGGGTTGGGTTATCCTTGGTCTAAAAAGACCTCAGCAAGACGCAGAGCTGGCAGTTACCCTGGTTGTTGTCACCACTGTGCAAAAGCCACAGCAACTTCATACCCAAGGGCCCATTGGGAAAAATACTCTTTTCTAGTTCTCTGGAGAGAGATGACCTGCACACTGCATGCTCTAGATGGAAGTAGGAAGCAGTCCATGATGCAATATTTTGGCAAAAGTTTCCAAGTATACAAGAAACCCATGAGAAAAATCAGGCATCCCTTTCATTTATGTAAATGCTTTTGTTTCATGGAAGTCCTGGAGAAAGCCCAAGCATGCTGTATGATAATCCACTTTCACCTGCAAAATCTACATGCCCTCAGCAAGGCTGAGGCATGAGTAATTCTAGAGAACAGTTCTTGGAAACCATCACCTGTAGTAGTAATGTTTTAAGACTTGTGGGGACACACTAAATTAAAGCTTCATGTAGTTTCCATACCAAAGAAATCCCCACAAAACTGAATAAATAATGGTGGGGGAAATGTTTCCAGCCGACACTAACTTGTAGAATGGTTCCTTTACAGTGCTTTAGAGATTTAAAGGGGCTTTAAAAAGTTTTAAATGCACTGTTAATGGAGGACATAGAGGACGTTAGCATAAATGAAAATCAGCTTCATGAATATTAGGGAGTTAAACTATTGACTGGATTACTTGGCTTCAGAAATTCAAAGAAAGGTTATGAATCCAATTCTGACTTTGAAACTTATTAACCCTTCTCTCCTTTGCTTTTTATTTCATCCTTTCTTCTCAGCCGTGACTTGAGATTTTCTGTCCTGTGACTCAGCTTCAGATGAAGGGAAGGGAGAATGAACGATGTTATTGCGGGCAATGCCATAGCCTGGTTGTTGGATACTCTCTGAGACCTGTGCTGTAGGTCTGGATTTCAATTCACTCACTGCCTAAAAGAACACTTGAACTTATTGACCAAGAGGTAGATACCCCATTTTTTTGATACTGAATTTGGTGCTATCTTAATGAATCAAAAGCATATTAATAAATCCTCCTCCGGAGGCTTATGTGGGATTTCTTTGCTCAGATCTGAAATATCAGGAATTTAGATGTCTTGTTTCTACCTGTCTGGCCAGGAGAAGGACTTCTGAACTTGCTTGAGAATTTAGGTTCTCTGAGAGGTGCAATGATATTATAGCTCAGGCTAGAAGAAGTTCCTATGACTGAAGAAGTACTCACGGCAGGACTGTGGTGAGAAGTCAAGGTACACCAGGAGTAGGGATTTGAGACATGAGTGGAACACAGACAGGGAGTTAAGAAAGGCCTCAGCAGTTAGTGAAAACTAATTTGGGAAGTGCCAGAGCACTTAGGCTGAGTTTAAGTATTGTCATGAAGGTTGGACTTTCTACAGTAATCCTGCAAATCACTCCTGCAGATTTGTGTGGAGTGTACAAATTGGCTGTTTTCTGGAAACAGGATTCTCCCTCATCCCTAAAGCTTTATTAAGATTCTGGACACAAGACTCTGGATGCAACACATACCTCCACTAAATCCTTTAGGCCATCTAGGAATTTATTATTCGCTTACAAAGGGATTAATAGGATCTCTGAGGCTTAGGACTTGATATCTGGGTTCAGTGAGGTTGCCCATTTCTAAGTGTCAGAGAAAACTTCCAGTGGGCAATTTCCGAGTCCTGAGGGAGAAAAAAAAAGTATCTCGAAGACTCAAGTGATGGCATTCTGAAAAGCTTCTGGAGAAAGCTTCTGGAGAAAGACTTTTGCCATTCAGCAAGCACAGAAACCATTTTCTGTGGTTCTCAAAAAAGTTTGAAAATTCACAGAGCTATGAGGACACAGTTAGGGACTATATGCAGGGCTCATGGATAGAGCAAAACAAGTAGATGTAATGGCATAAAAAAAATTATTATTTACGTTACACAGCCCTTGAATACATAACTCCATGGACATAAATCCTGCCAAAATACAGGTGGAAGCAGGAACAGGAGCCAGTGTCAGAGTGTGGGAACTGTGTTATTCATTTGCCAGTGGGAAAGAGAAAGACATGCATGAACCAAGCACAAGGAAATAGTTTCTATTTACACTCAGGTGTAATTTCCTATCAGTCCTAGGATGAATGGCGACATATTCCTGGTCTTAGTAGCCTTAAATGTGCACTTGGGTTGAGTTTTAATGTCACATTTCTAAGTCAAGGGTCAATCATATACCCTCTTGAAAGACCAGTAGTGCTGGCATGTTGGAATGAGCTATTAGTGTTAATACCAAAAAAGCATGGAATAATTTGCCTTCTGACTACAATGCCAGTGGTACCTCATTGGAGCTGAGATTCCTCTGCAGCTTGTGGTGCAGACCATGGTGAAGCACACGTGCCCCTGCAAATCGTGGAGGTCCACAGGGATGCAGAGACCCACCTGCAGCCCATGGAGGAGCCGCAAGCTGGAGCAGCTGGATGCCTGAAGGAGGCTGTGGTCCTGTGGGAGACCCATGGAGAGAGGGGCCCTGCTCCTAGGCTGAAGTAGCCTGTCCTTGAAGGGCTGCACCCCATGGAAGAGTGACCCATACTGCAGCACTTTGCAGAGAACTGTTGCTTGTGAGATAGACTCACACAGGAGAAGTTAATGGAGAATTGTTTCCCGTGGGAGGGACCCCACAGTGCAGCAGGAGAACGGCTCCTCTCCCTGAGCAGCAGAAGAAGGTACAAGTGATGAACTGACCATAACCCCCATTCCCTGTCTCCTTGTGCTGCTGGGATAGGAGGTAGAGCTTGGAAGGAGGGAGGGTTAAGGGGACAGTGTTTTGAAGGGTTTTATTTTAATTCCCATTGTCCTGCTCTGATTTTTTTTTGCAATAAATTCACTTCATACCTCTAAGTCTAGCCTGTTTTGCCCTTGATAGTATTTGATGAGTGATCTCTCCTGCTCCTTATCTCAACTTATGAACCCTTTGTTAAATTTTCTCTTCTCTGTCCAGCTACAGAGGGAAGTCAGTGAGTGGCTTTGGTGAGTGCCTGGCATCTGGCCTGGGTCAAACCAATACAGAGCTGCTGCCACTTTCACTTTTCTACACTCCCTAAAAAATAATGTTAATTCATTTTAGGCATAATTTCATATAATCATTTTATGGCAATTTGACTTCTCAGTCCAGCTAGGCATCGCAGCTAGAGCTTGCCCATGTAGAATGTGAACTATTAACACTGACTTCAAATAATTTCTAGAATCAAGAGGTGGAACAGCACTGAAATCCTAGTCATTGGCTGCATAACTTATTCTACAGAAGAAGAAGTGATTCCTAAGGAGATAAAAGAGCTGCAGGAGAGCCTGCTTAGGAGCTGAGGCAGCAACTACAACTTGGGAAGTAGCATTTCTCCTTTCAGTGCCTATGGTGTTGCTAATGGGTCTGAAGGGATTGATCCACTTGTTCACTCCTTTACAAATATATGTAAATACTGGCATCAGTTATGGAACATATGCATCTTATCTTCCTCACTGGGGTGAAATCCTTTGTGGACTTCAGCTCACTTTGTAGCTAACAATATGAATACATTAGGTAAGGAGATGCCAGAGGAGCCTCTTCCTACAAAATGGCTCAGAAGGGTGTCCTCTACTAAAGAATGTCAGTCTGAATCTTGCAAGGAAGATCTGGAAGTTCCTCTGGACTTTCATCTAAGCCCTCAGGGAGGCCAACAGGTAGAAGAGACACTCTTCTCAGAAACACGAAAATAAGTCTTCTAAACTTCATTTATTAGCTTGGGTTGAAGGAGTGAGGATTTGTTTGGTTTTGGTGGTGTTTTTTAGTGGGTTTTTTGTTGTTTTGGTATGGTTTTTTTTTTTTTTTCAATAAGAAAAAGTTATTTGCTATAGCTTATTTTGAGCAAATCTAAGGGATTTTTCCCTCTTTTTATCAGCCAAATCAACAATTTCTCTCAACCAGTTATTTACCCAGGACACTCCTACAATCATGATTTATTCATAACAGACATTTGAAGTAGCTCAAAAACAGAGAAGAGAAGATTAAGGAGAAAGTAATCCTTACTGTAGTTGATGAAACCAAAGTAGTTAATTCCCAGTTAAAGCCTAACACAGATCTACAAGCCCATGATGACCTAGGAAGCTTGTCAGACTTCATCTGGCAAACTGGAAGGGGTCAGTGCTGAAGGATGCTCAGAGTGCAGGTCCCTCAGGGAAACACAGCTGCAAAAATCCTCCAGGAAAAAGAAAGAAGTGAATTACTTATATTTATAAAAAAAAGAAAGCAAGAACAACACCATCACCACCAGGAATGTATTTTGTCATAAAAGAACTGCCATCATCCAGACCCTGTCCATCATGCTTATACAGCACACAGTGGTAACAAAAAACAATGTTGATGCATTTTTCAATTCACTTCTCAGTCTCAGAGAGCAAATGTGAAATATTACAATTATGATGGTTTGTTTTATTCCAGGAAAGTCTTTGCACTGAATTAAAAATGCAGTAAAGGCTAATTGGAGTTGATATATCTCCTGCTAGATTAATTTTGATTCAAGTACTGTATTATATTGACATTGTGTTAGTGATCAAGATGTTCTCTAAACTGAAAGTGTTTCCGAGGGAATAATTACAGCTTGGAGGAAAGAACAAAAGATTGAAGGTGTCAAGGACTAAAACTATATAAAAACATGAGTATATTTTTCTTTTGCTTTATAGAAGCTACAGAAGAACAACAAAAAGGACTTGTCTAAGTAATTGAGGAACCTTTGAAAATATTTTGAAGGATCCCATGATCATTAGATAGGGCTGGAAGAAGAAAATTCAGTTCAAGTAACTTGCATAATTTGGAATACCTCTTGCCTCGTGTTGGAGAAAGGTATACATTTCTTAACATTTTCATAAAGGAGAAAAAGGTCCAGGGCAGCACAAGCACAAGCACACAACCAGCGTGATCAGCACAGGCTCTCACTGTGTTCCCAGTCTTATTCTGCCTTCATTTCTTTCAACGGTCCTTTGTCAGGAGGAATCCTCTTTGAATTTGAAGACAAAGTTTCTCCTGGCCCTGAGAGAGTGTAATCAAATCTGTGTTTGTGGTTTTGGGTTTTTTCATTGTTTTGACCGATGAACTGTTCTTTATGAACCCACTTTTCTTGGCATGGACCTGAACTGTTAGAAGCTGATGGCTGGGAGTCTTCATTGGAGCTCTGCTACCTGTGGAACTTCTGCCAGGTACCCCTAAAGGGACCTTGTTAGAATTCTTTTCTACTCAAACACTCTATCTGCCTCTTTTCCCTCATGTGTCCACTTGCATTCACAAATTTGATTTCTTCAAGCTCAGATCAGGGAATCTAGAAGACACAAAACAACAGAATGAGTTATTTCAGGTAGTGTAAGTCTGTGCCTGTACTTTCCAAGATTTTGATTTCCTGTGTGAAAATTTAAGATTTTATGACATGTGAGTATAAATATCAGGCTTCTTCCTACACACGGACAAAGCCAGACCTCATTAGGAAAGTCAGCTCTTTTAATCTTGTTTGCTCTGGGATGGAGGAGGACACAGAACTGTGTCAGCTTCTTGCCATAGAGATGGAGGGGGGAGAGCTGCATGGGTCAGAGTAAAAGAAAAATAACCCCTAGCAAAGTCCAAAGGAAAATGGCAAGGACTGTGAGAATGGCCCTTTATCAAAACGGATGACAGGAATTTGACGGCACCTGCTTGGCACCTGGAAGCCAGAGGTACATGGCTTCTGCTGTGTCTTTATCGCAAAATGCAGTTAAACTGAAGTGGGACTCAGGCATTTTTTGGGCATCCAGGAAAGTCTCCAAATTGAGAAATCCCATGTGTTTTATTTAAAAAGAAAGAGCAAGAAAAGAAAAAAGAGTAGCCTCAGTATTAGATTCCCATTCAGATTAATACACTGCTGCGAACAAGCAGCAAACCCACAGCAATGGACACACCAGATTTCTCCAACCCTTTGCTGTTGGTATGGAAACTCTTTGCTCTTGGGAATGTATTGTCTCTTGTTTTTGCCAGTGGATACTTCAGTGGTACACTTAACCTTGTGGAATTTTCACCACCTTCTCTGGGAGTAATTCCACAATATACTCATGGCAAGTTGGCAATATATCTATTCGCAGTATGTGAGGGACTCCTGCATTTGACCACAAACTCATTTTCACATTCTGCAAATTAATGGTTAGCCAGCAATGGTAGCAGTTTTGGCTACTATGGAACTGGGATGGTTCCCAACCCAAACCAGCCAAAAAAGAAAGGGTCCATATCCTACAACTAATTTTCAAAGTCCTTCAGCCTCATCATTATTGAAACAATGAGTAAAATGGTAATGGATCATGAACATATTAATACCTGTTAAACAATGTTCAGTTTCAGAAAGATGTAACTAGGTAATCAGGTGTTATCGAAGAAGCTGTAGAAGTTAAAAAAAATAGATAAAGAACTTCAAAACTATGGAAGTATTGAATATTCACTTGTTTTCCCATTTTTTGCTAGAATAATCTGTTTCGCAGCCACGCAAACCAACTGATAATTAGCAACCTTGAACAAAATGTCCCCATTCATAAATCAAAATTATTCACCACAAATATTAATTGCAAATTTAGCCTTTTTTTCCCTGTTCATGAATATATTTTCCATGCATAAATATTCATTGAATAGTTTATGAAAACAGATTTTGTTCTGTGAGTTTCTTGTAAGATGTTATTATATCTGCATTGATTCTACTTGTGCATCACAATTAGTCAATAATTCACACAGGTATCATCTCTTCTCCCTAGAAATGAGATTGTTTGCTTTAAAAACAAAATAATATGGAAAAAAGTATAGGGATAATTGCAGTGTTGGCATCATTTACAGGAACAAATCACATGCACTAAAATTTGAGTAAAGTATGAAGATGATTATCATGACAAATACCCACAGCTGTGTGGAGATTTATAAGCATGACATATTATAAAAGCACAAATAGCAGGAAACTCTGCTTATTTCTTCTATTCACAAAAGTATTCTTGAATCACAGCATTATTGTAAATGCCCTTTCTCACAATGATACAATTTCCTGTTTTAATCTCTGAGCATTAATTGTAACTGTTTGTCAGCTTCCAAAAATTGTTAGACAAGATAATATCCGATCTTTATCTTCACTTGAATAGAGACTGCAGTCTGTCCTTTCCCTGTCCTCCTTCCAGAGCATCTCTTTTACTGAGGAAAATGAGACAAGTTGCTCTTTCAATTTTTGTTGCCGAGAGCCATTCCCCCATCAACTCTGCACCTTTTAACCCTCGTGATGTGATGTTGATGGAGCTGCCACTTAAAAACAAATTCTGTTTGGCCATCAGGGAGCTTCCTGCAGTGATGGAGATGACAGAGCCTTTTTCAGGAGGTTGCTTTTGAATCTGCTGTTGGGGAGGAAACCCTTGTTGTCTGATATCTAACAGCATTTGGGTTCAAATGTGAAGTCCCTGGGCTCATTCTGGATTCCTCACGTATAGGAGGCACAGCCACCAGAGTGCTTGGGAGGGAGCAAAATCAAGGGAAGGAAACTCTTGCTTGGCGTGAAGCCTTATTTACCCAGTCTTGTGGAACAAACAAGCAAACAAAAAAACCCTGTCCAAAACAAGCCCCACTGTGTAACCAATTGTTTGCACTCAGAGTTCAGAATATCTCTTGGCTTTGAATTCAGTGATTTGAAGTAAGAAGCTATAGGAATGCCCTTGGATAGTGACTCCTTCTTTAATACACCAGTTATTCTTACTAGACTTGTTATGATACGGGACTTAACGCTGCTTATTTAATGATCTTTTTCTAGCACAATAGCCCTCTGAACAGGTGGAGAGGATTTTATCCAGCACATCTTTGGTTGTTAGCCAGCACATTCTTGCTCTTCCAGACGTGAAAATATTTACATATTAGTAATATGAAATAAAATCTTTCACTTTATATAAAATTTGTAAAATGGCACACTAGCAGCCTATTGTATACTCATTTCCAGCAAAAAATTTTTACAGAAAAACACACCTCCACCTGCCTTCACTGCCCCTAGTGAATACCAGCATTTTAATGTTAACTCTTTGTCACTGGGAGTCGATTTTTCCCAGCACAGCACCTAAGTGCGAAATGCATTAGCACAAATATCTGAACTCCAAACCCGTCTGGCATTAGGAGCTATAAAATATTGCCATACTTGTCTACAGACTTTCTGGACAATATCATTTAAAAAACATTGTTATGCAATGGAATTAATTAGCACAAGTAACATGTACAACATAAATTTTTATTGTTTCTCATATGCCATAAAATTTCCAAGACAGAAGCACCTGGTAAAACCATACCGTCTGACTGGGCATGGCATTAGGAAGGCCTAGATGGGAGCAGATGGAAAGTCTGAGGATGAAATAAGAACAGATGGGAAGTCTGAAGGTGAAATTTGAACTTAGGTATTTCAAAGTTCACATGGCTGAACATAAAGTCCCATTAAACGTGCTCCGATGAAGAGTTAAACTGACGGGCTCCACTGTGCCCTCCCTCCTTTTGTATTTCCAGTGTCACTTAGCTGACAATAATGTTTGTGGCAGCAGTTAAAAAGGCACTTTCCTTAACTCTGCCTGCTCATTTCAAACCCGAGTTTTTGTCATCCACTCTGTGCCTGGGATTTTAAGAAGGTGTTAGTGCTATAAACATGGAAAAGCATTTTTGGCTTTCATACAGAGCTGATGGCTCTCCCCTATAATTTTCCTTGCCTTCATTTAGGCAACTGGGCAGCCGCAGAAAGCCGTGCTGGCGGGGAGGCAGCAGCATGCAGGCAGTGCCGACGGGAGGACGGACCCATAGGGCTACAGAAGATAGCGGTGAGCCTCACCAATGGCTGGTGTCACGGACAAATAGCCCAGCTCCTGCTAGCATGCCTCCGTACAGAGTGCAGTTGACTCATTTTAATTGGTACAGCTTCTTGGAAATACCTTCCCTCCTACAGTTTTTCCAGCAGAACAGGTCTGTTACAGTTTCAACTGAGAAATACCATCCAAAACTGAGGGAACAAATATGATTGCTAGCTATCGTTAGAGGCAAATCCACAGAGGAGAAAAAACTTCTCTGGACCTGTTCCTTGACGGTCGTTCGAGGTTTTTTCCACACTTTGTTGGGAATCCAGTGAAGGATTTTTGTTTTAGAGTGAATTCACCTCAGTTCAATGGGGTTTTATGAAGACTGAATTTGTGCGAAGTCGTTTGTATGGATGATATTAGCAAATGTGGTGAGCTGAAAAATAAGGGGCTAGTATTCCTACTAAACTGGCATACTTTGTATGAAATTGTTACTTTTAAAACCCGTGAATCCCTGATACATGATTGTCAGCAGAGATAATTTTTTCCAGCTCCCACAGACATACAGAACTCGCAGTTTACAGCCCAGCATTGGTTGTAAAATACAAATACTGTACCTGGCTCTTGTTCTAAAGTCAAGGCAGAGAGAGATACTTTTCAAGTTTAAATAAATGACTTTTTTCAGATGTTGAAAAAGGCATGACGATTTAGCCACTGATTCTGAAATAGCTATAATTTTTTTAACAATTGCCATAGCAGGGTATATCAGTTCTAGGACTTGATGGGTGTAGTGGTTTGAGTTCGCCAATCCAACTTAAGTGCAGTAATTTAAATTTGGGTCTATTATTCAGGGTATTTCCCTCTGTGAGATAAGGGTTAGGAGAAGCAAAGCAGGCTCAAACTTTAAAGAATATATATAACTTTCATTTGGAAAGTGCCAAGAATGGACACCCTTTTACAGTTCAGCAAGTTCCCAGGTCACTTATCTCGTGCACGTGGCCAGCTGGGTATTTAGGAAGGTCCATTGATGCCAAGCCAGGTGGGGCACCTGTGTCAAATTCGTGGCAGGTTTCTAAAGCCTAGGAATTATGTCTTTCTTCAGGCTAACAAAGCTCTTTGCCATCATTGTCAAGTCAGTCACTCTGCTGTCGTGTCATGTTACCTGGGTCTTGAGGATCAGCACATTCTAAAATTCTGGAAAGCTTTTGAGTAATGGTCTGAAAAATGACAGGCTCTTGCATGTTCCTACTGTACTTGAGGAAGTGCATTTCCTGTGATTAATGGCCTCTCTTCGTGCTCTGCACAATGCTTTTTAAGATTTTTCTTTCCCTGCTGTAAGCCAAACCAAAGAATGTTTCCAGTTTCTCAGGC
Source organism: Cnemophilus loriae (assembly GCA_013397755.1). Lineage (NCBI taxonomy): Eukaryota > Metazoa > Chordata > Aves > Passeriformes > Corvidae > Cnemophilus > Cnemophilus loriae. The sequence continues at coordinate 266,336 of VZTF01002837.1, read as the reverse complement.
TCTATTTACCTTCTCTCTCATTAGTAGAGGCTCCCTCCGTTCGCTTTCTGATGATTCTGCACATACTTAAAGCCTTCTGACTATTTTCAGCTGCTGCTGCTGTGTTCCAAAAATCTGACACAGGGGAACGCATCACCTCGCTGCCGGCGTGCAGCAGGCACTTCCCTTGGACTTCTGCCCATTGCATTTGCAGTGCAGCAGGGGAACCAGGTAGAACTGTGACTCCAAGGGTTTTGTAGGGACTCATTGAGCTTGACACGTGTGCCCTGCTTCCTGACACCATCCCTGCAGCTGCTTCAGAGTTTCAAAGGCTACAGGAGCCTGGCAGAGTGAGGGTAGGGAAGAGAAGGCAGCTTGTGTGTGCTGGGCTGGACAAACAGGCAACAGACTGGGCAGCCAGTGCAGCCTTTTAGCTGTACACCATGGACCACCAGAGAATAATGTGCTGTAACTCCTTGCCTAATTCTCAGCTCTTCAGTACTATCCAGTCTTCCAGATTGTAATCTTGCTCTTTTTTTTACTCTAACTTTTCCCTGATGACAATGCAACATATTTTTAGTACAATTCAAGTGTAAGGCACTAAGGTTATACTACTTCGCATAAGGGTTTCCTCGTAAATACAGCATTCTATTTTCATGGACACTGGTGTGGGTGGTTCATAAAATATTGTAAACAGTTTATTTCGTAGTGAAACAGCCCAGTAAATTATCTTTATTTTCAGGTTGTACTTGCAGCTCCACTGAGTTCTTTGTGGTGCTGTTTGCAAGCCAGGACTGTGGAAGGTCACCCCTCCCTTGCTTTCTTCCTAAATTTTAGTGAAAAAAATGATTTTATTGAAGAAAAAGTATAAAATGTACCAGCTGAACATTGGAAGGTCCAAGAGTATTTGAGGTAGAGCAACGCCTTTTGCTGGAATGAAACAACTGCATTTATTGCCTACCACCTATGTATCTTTTATAGTGCTGTGGAGTAAAGGGATGCAGCATCTCATTTCAGATAGGATCTATGGGTACATTGCCCTGCTCAGACTGAGGGGATGAGGAGGCCACGGCTGTGGTGTGGTAGCAGAGCAGCAGTAGGTGCCACAGACAGGGTGAGGGGTGGTATGGAGAGATGCTGCTGCTGCAGTAGTCACCCCCCATGTGAATCCATTCCTCTGTGACTTCTTTCCAGTGCTCCTTGGGTGTAAATCATTGACTTGCATGAAAAATCCTCAGTTCAGACACATAAATGCTTGTGTGTGCTGATGTGCAGGAGCTCTACAGTGGGTCACAGAGTGCTTGAAAGGCAATGGAACAAAACAGACACATAAGAATGCAATTACACTGAAAAAAATTATTCCTACTTCTTTCCTTGGATACTATAGGGGCTATGGCTGAAGACAAACAGCGTGGTAAAAATCCAAGTAAATCACACTCATTTTTGTGTTTTTCCTACTTATTTTTCTCAGTTTTAGATTTCAATTCCTTTCTGAACTCCCTGCAGTTATCTACGACTCATTTATTTTACCGTGTAATATTACTATTAATAGTTACCGTGTAACTATTTAGGGTCCTGAAAGAGCTTGGATAAGAGATCTGCTGTCACAGCTAGTGAAAGCTGGACTTCATCCACAGCATATGCATTTATCCACTGACAATTATTGTCAGAAGCATTGTCTTTGCTGTTATCCAGGTTTTCAGTTCTGTTTTTCTCTTTTAATATAGTGACTGATTTGATGAATAACTTACAGAAATGACTGGCATCTTGTTCACAGTGAGTTTCCTGTGCTCTCCTATTTTTTTAATTCTTTGGCCTTATATAGGTAAGTGCTGAAATAACATGGTGCCTTTCACACTATCATTTCTCAGTGACTCCAAGCGCAGAGGAGCTGGGTGCAGTAAGACATCAACTGGGCAGGGATAGGTATGCATTTGTGTTTGCAGTCTTGGTGCTCACTTTCCAATGACTTCTCAAAGCACAAGGTGGGCAAGAGACCGTGTGTCCAAATGGATTCTGTGAGGTACTTCCCATCCCCTTCTTTGTAACCATTTTTCTTTCCTGTGCTTCAGGGCTTCTGGTCACGTCTCTACCTTTGTCCGCTTTCAATACCAGGTTCTCAGTGTGCTGCGGCAGTGTAACATGATTTTAAACAGTGTGAAATGAATGCTGCATTTCCACAGAGAATGCGTATTTCATGTAAATGTTATTTCCAAGTACTATTATATAGTAATCAGAATATAACGTAACATAGTTATATGTTTTTTTACGAACATATTAAAAGTGCGATAATTAAGAATAATTAATTTGAAATACTTCAGAATTCATATTGTTGTAAGTGTGTGCAACAGGCCAAGTACTTATTAATAAAATGGCTGTTCTTAACATAACTGCACAAACCCAGGATCTCTTCTGTTTAGGAGGAAAGAGCTTTTTAAGCAGTAGCAGTCAAATTTGTAATGAAGAGGAAAAGACGAGAGTACGAGTGCTGCAGTGTTGATAGCAGGCAGCTGGTCAATTCTCTGGAAGACGACCAGTGAGCTCTGACATTACTCTAAGTAGCATCGCAAGAATTGATCCAAGAACTATTCGGAAAACTCTTGTGGCATGATTACACTTAAGTTGAACTCTTTTTTCCTGTTTTGACTATTTTAAAAGTTTCAGTGTTACCACTATATTTTCTGTGAGGTAGATCTCTTACATATGCTGGCTTGGCCCATTTTGGCTATTTTTTTTCATGGTCAGCCTTGGTTTTCAGACCCTCCTTTCTGTTCTTTCCTGACACAATCTGGATTTGAGAACTGGCAAAACATATAGTTAATGTCCATTTAATGCAGCTCTGTCTGACTTGTCTTCACAGGTGTCTTCACATGGGCAGTTATTGGGAGGAAAAAGAACAAAGCCTGTAAAGTGCAGTGCAAGTATACTGAGCAGATGTGCCATCTCAAGGGGAGGAAATATTTCCTTTTTTTTTTACATCTAGTTTTTAATGACAATCTCAAATACTAAACGTGTTTCTTTCGAGATTCAAACGTCCAACTAAGTTTTATCAATTGCTGGTGAAAAGAAAAGCAAAACTACGGGTATTTCAAAGAAATTTTAAAAAGTCAAGGCCAGTGGCACACACTGGCTCCGTGCAGCAGCAGAACAGTCCCTTGTGTCAGGCTTTGGTGTGAAGCTTCGGTGCTTTCTCTTACACAACAAACACACTGAAGCAAAATACTCAGATATTACCTTGCTAAATATTTTATGCATTAGGCTGCTTCTGATTTATGAGATTTAGGACCAGAAGGAACAGCTAGAAATCTAGTCTGGTCTCCTCTTTATTTGAACCAGTTAGCCATTGCTTGAACCCTGTCTGTTCCTTGACCCAAGACAAATGATTTTCAGTTTAAAATATAAGGACAGCTGTGCTTGAAGAAATGGAAATTTCAGCCAGTCCAGTGCCTTCTCTCTTACCAGAGAGGCTTAGGGACAGAGGACAAAGACAGGAAAACTAAAATCTGATCCCTACTCTGTAATAACTTTCCAAATAACAGCAATGTGTGGCAAGGTCAGATGTCATAGCAGCATCTTTTAGTGGCAGTCAGGAGATTTATTCTTCTGCTCTGTACTAAAGTATGTTTTCTTTCAATAGATCACAGTTTACTGAACAAATGTGTTGCTCTAAATAAACATCCTGTCCCCGTTATATTGTTTCATTAATCTGTAAGTGACCACCAAATTTGTTCTTACTGCTTCTGAGTAATATAATAATATTGGCCAATATAAGACATAGTAACAATCCTTGAGTAATCCTGCTGGTAACACAGCCTTTCACCAAGTTTTCCCTATCAGTACTCAAGAGCTGTTTTTTGGCCATTTCTTAGATCCATTAAATAAGTGCTCCAAAGTTGAACAATGCTACTTTTAATCAGAATATTAGTTTTTATTGCCTTGAATGACTAAAAATATTCCCAAATAAATCGCTTTTAAAAATAAACTTTGTCATCTGAATTCGTAATCTGAAAGACTATGACCTGTTTAGATTTTTGTTTGTTTTACAGCAGCTACTGAATTGACATCAGATAACTCTGAAGCACATACTACCTTTTCCATTATTTAGTTTGAGTATTACATTAAACTAGTCTAACTGTAGTTATCCAGATTTCTGCTTGTCTATTTAACTTTTTTTTTCAAACTAAGTATCTTCTAGTCCTTTGATACATTATCATCATCAGCAGGGTCATTAAAAATTAACACCACTGGCACAAATACCTCTGTAGAAAGTTATATAAGAATAGTTTCTCTAAAATATTTCTCTTTCAGTTAACATAGTTCAGAGTTTCCTTTAGAGTTTCGGAAGCAGCCATTCTGAAGCATCACATATACTGTATTCTTTGGGGCTATCCTTTGTTTGGGTGTGTTGAATGCAATGAGGTCATGATCATTGGTTCCTAGGCAACGACCAACTTCTACTCCAGTGATTAATTCATCTTTATCCATCATATGAAGTCCAAAGCAAAGTAACCTTCTGTATCAGAAACTTATGATCCATAACTTTTAGAAAGCCTATGACATTTCATTAATGTGAGACTTTGAGCACATCTTCCAAACGGAAGTTGCTCTCTGTAATATCCATATGTTTCTCATTCATTTTTGTATTGCAGGTATTAATTTTTTTGTCAGGTAAATAAGTTAATACTTAATCTGTTTACTTTGAAAGGCTTTGTGGATTCTATATTTAGTGAGATACCGATATATACATTTGCAAGTATGAACTATACAACTGCACAGAGAAGAAAAATTTTGTCAGGTATTTTGCATTTTTATAGCACCTTCATCTTACCATTCTAAATGGCCTCTAAAAAATGAATTAATGCACTATTGCTAGAAATTTATGCCAGTCACTGCAATTTCTTTCCTCAGTATAGTATTGAGCCTGATAAAATGTTATTAGCTTGATATCTTGTAAGTAGGGAAATGGAAGGGCAGAGTGGTTAAGTTCAGCATTGGAAACGTGGGCATCTCATCCATATTTAGGCACCGCTGTGGCCTGATTTTCAGAGTTGCTTAGTGCCAGCATGATCCCATTAGAGTAACTTATCAAGGTCATGCAAAAATCCTGTACCAGGAATAGCCTTGACTCCGTGCTCTGTATGTTAATGATTTGTAAATCCAAAATTAAGATATCAACTCCTTTATGGATAAGGCAAAAAAGTTCAGAGTTTCAAATAAAAAGAAGAAATGACCACAACCCATCACCTCCAGTTTCATCAGATCCAAACAATTTCGTCTCCATCAGTTGTAAAGAGCTCACAGTTATATTATGCTGTTCTGCAGTTCCTCAAACTAGCACTAGACAAAGCACAGAAAAGCTGTTTTAAACAAGCACTTCAAGGCTGCTGCCTCTTGTCTTGATGCATTTCTCCATCTGTGGACTGCTCACCCTCCTCCCAGAGCAGGCAGGGATAGTTGTATCCTGGTCCCTCTGGTGAATGGTTATGGAGGACCCACAGGCAGCTGTAGGAGATGGTGGCCTGAGACAGATTTCAATGCAGCAGTATGAAGATGGAGAATAAATGCAATTTTCTGTAGCAGAGAGTAGAGAAAACGAATGGCAGAAGGCAAAGAAGAATGATGGCAAGTTAATTGTTCAGCCCTAGATGAAAAGTCCTATGACTCAGCCCCATGGAGACTGTTATCTCATGGCTGTATGCCACAGAGGTTTTACTTTATAGGGCCGGAGAGTGAGGGGAATAGAGGCATTAAGCCTTAACCACCAGCTGGGCAGGGAATTCAGATGCTGCCAGAGCAGGATTGTTGAAATGAAAAAGTTATGTTTAGAATGAGTTCACTAGAACATGACCTCGTCTGCACAGGATTTCTTTCTTTCTTTCTTTCTTTCTTTCCTTTTCTCTTAATTTTTGGTAAGTGGCAGGCAAGTTCTGGGTCAGATTCCTGACACAAAAGAAAAGAGAAGCAGAGCGAAATAAAAATTTTGGAAGAGTAATTAACCTGGAAACAGGACTTAAGAAATGGCATCGCTGCCTGCCATTCACCTCCTCCCCTGCTTTACCCCTCACCTTTGTCAGAGAGCAGGGACTGAGGAAGGAAAGACTGATGGGAGCAAGTGACAAATATTGTCTTTACAGGTACTGAGTTGTCTGGCTCAGTATATCCTGTCTGGTGCAGGGTCTTAACTGCTTACCTTTCTTTCACCATCACCTTTAATTAAGCTCCCTTAAGGGTCATCATGAGCATGGGAGCTTGGCTTTTTTGTTCTCCACTCTTTTTTATACTGAACTGACACACTAGCCAGATTTTCCGAAGCGCACAACTCCCTTTTGTATCAGATTTTCCACCAGATGAAAGTGTGGGGAAGAAAAAGGGCGAATGTGATTTTGTTATTTTTTTTTCTTTTTTTTTAAAGCTGAAGAACTTTATATTACGTCCATTCCCTTTTTGATAATAAAGGAGCTGGGATTGTACCTTTGTTTTAAAGCCTGCTAGGTGAGACTTTCCCCTTGCTCCACTTTCAGGACAGCAGATTGATTTAGCGGGGAGCTGTTCTGGTGTTGCAGGGAGGTGTGCAGCACTTGTGGCATCCTCTTCTCTCCAGAAGAGCCCCCATCAGCCCCAGGCACTGTGGACCACATCCCTCTGCAGTTCCAGGCAGGACATGTTGGTGCATTTGCTCCTAAAGAATAGATGCCCCAGGTTGCACTTCCAGCCCACAGTAAGCACAGAGAGTGTTTTTGCTTTGTAGAGTAGCTGCTGAAGGGTTTGATGGTACATATAAAGACAGCCCTGGACAGTAAGCAATTTCATGGAAGGCCTTTACCCTGGTTATTATGGCCATCCCAGGGCATGTTCAGCAAAGGGTGTCCTGCTGAGATACAGTGCACAAAACCTCTGTCACAGCTGCAAAAGTAAACCAGACTCTGGCGAGATTTTGCCTCATTCTGGTCTTTTCACACTTGGGGATTCTTGTGAAAGTGAAAAAACATGTTTTCCATAGCTTGCAACACAGAGAGCGGGGGCCCCTTGCCAAAATATAGTCTGCTCAGAACATTTCACATGCTCTAAAGTAGCGAAGCCACCCACACAGAGCTGGTAGAAGGCACTTAGGGATCCATGGGAGATCCACAACCGTCTAAAGCCACAGCTGAAGGCCACACCAGATACTCTGCAGCATCTGAAATGGTATGAGAAGCCTACGTTGAGGCAGTTTAATGCTTCTCTGAGAGTTCCTGGTAGCTGGAGACTGCAAGATCCAGCTGAGTTAGTGTGACAAGCATTGCCATTCACGTGTTCTGCTTCGCATGTGTATGTGTGGCAAAAACCAGTAAGAGACGTGCAGAAATGACTTTTAGTGACATCCACCTGGCCCTTTTCAGCTTTGACTTGCACATTGATTCTACTTTTTAATATGTCCAAATTTGGCTTTTATGGAGAAACTAAGATTTTTCAGATGAGTGTTACTAGAGATTACTGATGAACAGTCATAACTAGCTGCAGCAATTGCATTCCCTCCGGTGCTGGAAGAGGGGTAATCCCAAGGTGCTCTTGCTAGCTGCTGCATGGAACCTATTTTAAGGCTCTTCTGTGCTGGAGGATGGCATGAGCTCAGGCGAGGAGGATGAAAGATTGCTACAGTCACAGGACAATTGCCCTGCACGGGTTGAATGAGTCAAAGCATCCTGTCTACCTTATTTGCCTCTCCTGCTCCCTCTCTGCCTACACAAATTAATAGACTGAAAAAAAATCCACAGAGAAGTGAAACTGATAACTGTCTGTAAATGTGGGATGCGTGGAAATTTCTTGGATTTCCCATTGCTGAATTTTGCTGATTTACGAGACTAACAGTCCAGGAAGAGTTTTCAAGGTTTTGTGTATTTACTAGAACATAGATTCCAGTTTTTGAAGGTTCATTAAAGGCTAAACTGTTAGCACAATTGAAAGGAAAATATTACCAAAAAATTCAAAACAAAAACCACTCAAAAAGCATAACACTAGCAGGGAAAATATTTGCTTGCTTTCCCTGTAAACAAGTTAGAAAGAAAATTTGTTGACATGAAAACAGTTTATAAGTGATGAGCCTGGGATAGAACTTGAGCTCAAGACTTTTAATCAACATTATATTTTGCTTACAGATTTCCTGAGACTACACAGGGTCCTAAGAAGAAATAATATCAAGAACAGAAAGAAAGCAAGAACTATTTTGCAGCATTCACTGTTTGTCTAGGTTGCACACTGTGATCATCCCAAAACCTTCATACAGAAGGAAAATAAGAAAGAAGGGGGAAAAGAATTTAATTTCTTTTGACGTCTTCTTAAAAAATGACAATATATGTGCGAGTGACATGGCTCAGGCCTGCTAATTACAACTGCTTTCTGTGGCAAAGTATATCGGCAAAACACATACTGAATTCTCTGTTTCCATCAGCTTGAGACCTCTGCACTTTCCCAGGTCTTTCTAGCTTGGGTTCTGTATAGTAGGAAAGTTTCATGCCAAAAACTTTGTCTGAGTTGACATATTTCCATGAAAAAACTTCAGTGTTGATCCATAAACACTATCTCATGAAGTAAATAAATAGAATTCCACACTAGTTCTGCTCTGTGTGATCCCTTGCTAAATATCAGACCTGATAGGCAAATGACAGCATTTTTGGACACAGGAGCTGTCCTAGAAAAAAGACTCCATTGTGTCCTCAAGTAGAGCTACTGGAGAGGAGATTGTCAAACTCCTTTACCATACCAGAGCAAGTAATCCTCAGAGAAAGAAAACACATCTTTTTCTGCTACTGGTGAGCTCATCCCATGAGGCAGCATGATTTATGATAGCCCTTGATCTTTTTATCTTGACTGGTAGTTTGCAGGTCCTTTAATTATGCACAAGTAGCACATTTTTTTTGCAAGATCTGTGAGCTGCAGGGCTGGCTAATGGAGGATGTTAGCCTCAGTTTTTGTGAGCCTTTTCAAAAGCAATTTCAAAGTTAGGTAATTAGCTCAGAAACACCCATTGTTTAATGCAGGTGAGACAACCACTCGTTCACATCATGAACTCTTTGACTGTTTTTCTCAGGAAAGAAAGATATTTCCCATTTTCCAAGGCTGTTTTGCCCAGGCAGGGGAGGACTGCTAGTTTTCCTTATTGTGGGTTTGCTTTTGCTGGCAGGGTGAAGAAGGGATGAGTACTGGATAAAGATAATTTTGGGGAAGATACTGTACCAAAACTTTCTTGCAGAAAAGAATTTTGCATGTATTATGACCCTTATGTTGTATGTAGCAGAACACACAAAAAATTATTGAGTCATTCACCACTTAATATGTTTTTGAAAACATTCGTTTCTGCTACGTTAAAGCATCATGAATTTTACATGGCAGGAATCTCCATCATGCACTCTACACTTCAATTCGTTAAGAAGCGGTAGCAAAAGCAGGAAGAATAGCAGAAAGATGATACAAAATAATCCGAGAGGAAGGTGTTGTAAAAAGACAAATGAGCGATATTATTAAATCTGATTTAGAAAAAGTTATCAGGTAAATATCACCCAAAATCTAGTAAGCAAATTCAAGATAAATACTTAGAAAGAAATTACGTTCAGCAAGAGAAATTACAACCAAATGCATTAGTTTTCAAAAGCAGCCAGAAGATTTCTAGCTCTTGCCTGCTTTTGCATTATGATCTAGAATATTGCCTGAGTTGCATCAATTAGAAACCTGAGATGCTATGGTGATATACGCAATAAAATGCCATTTCTAATTGTGTATTCTAAACCCAAATGCATTAATCAAAGAAAATTAAGGGTTTGTCAGGCAGAAAGTCTGTGCTGGCCTGTAGAGGTTCCTGTTCCCCAGCTGTTAGTCAAGGTCCTTCATTTCGGATACGGTAACAGAGTGAGATCCATTGCTGCACTGCGTCGGAAAACAAGGTCAGTTGACGGTGACTCACATGAACCCATGTTACTTTGCTTCACAATGGGGTAACAGCACATGCACAGTGAGCTACTGTGTCTCAGCTGACAGTCCGGAGCAGCCAGCTGGATTGTGCCTCTTGTATCTTGTCGCAGCCTGGGAGGCTAAGTCACGGCATAATTTATCTCCATAAACTCCGCAGAGTATCATTCTAGGCACATAATCTGAAAAGACATGTCTCCAGATCAGAGAGTCATGAGAAAAGAGCCACATAATAAAATGCTTGGTTTATTTATAGATAGAGCAAATATCAACAGTATAAAAATTATGATTAGGGAAAGAGACACGTGAATATTTAAATGACACAAATACTAATGAACAAGTAAACTGTTTTCCACAGTGCAGATAGACACCGGTTGGAGAGTACAGGGCTGCATCCTGGAAAACAGTTTTTATTTCTTGATTATTGTGTAAATTGCAGGCAAACAGCTCCCGGTCAATGACACAGACCCAGCTGTGCTCGATGTGATCCTAAATGTGGCCTGTGGCAAGTAACTCAGGTTTTTGCATCTCTGACGCAGAACTTATTTATTTCATGGGGGGCTGTTATGAAACTCAATTAACACTTGCAAATCTTTTGGAAGGCAGTTAAGGCATAAGTGTGAGGTATTATATAATGTGATGAAATGAAAGACAGTGAAGTCTGATTATCAAGGAAAAAAAAATCCCAACAATGTAATCTGTTAGACTGGGGAATAATGCCATAGGGGAAGAAGTGGATGACTCATTGCTTGAGTCAATTAAATCTGGGCTGGATGTGGCACCAGCAAATATAATGTAGGGCACAACCTTCTAGTAGGAGAGATACGGTACGCATGACCTTATTTCTGTGATCTTATGCTTGCCTGTATAACTAACCAAGATTATATGAGCTCATATAAACTTTACATCATTTCTCATGTGTTTCTCATGTGTTTAAGGACTCTCAAAACATTGTTGTGGTCTGTGCTCAATTGATGAATACTTAATATACTAAAGTACTGGAGATCATTAGCATTCCTGAGGTTGTCTGGCATGCTTTGTTTATGCAGTGTGGAAATGGGAAATATTTGTTTCAGCCTTTATGAGATATTGGCAGTGTCACCTCTTATAACCATCAGCCTACCAATTATTTGACAAAATATGCTGATTATTGAAATTGCACTGTTAATAAGCATCAGTGCCAGAATATTATTAGGACTTAGAGCCTGTGCCACATGGAGGACACAGACCATGTAGTGGGTGCTGTGCAATGGCTTGGTTCCCTCCTCGCTTCCCTAAATCACAGAATTTGTGGACTGACCTGTTCTTGTTAGCTTCTATATCCTTTATGACTGGTTAGCAATACAAATTTTTATTCCCCCTGAAACAGTTTATTTATCTACTTATGCCCTTGCTAGAAACTGGGGATGGATTGCTAGGTTTTAAGAGGATTGCAGAGAGGAGAAAAATTGAACTTTTGTTTCAAGAGGCAACTCACAAGCCTATGCTTCAGTCACATCCAGACTCCCTTAATTAAGTTTCTTTGTTAGGAGCCCACTTGTCTTCCTAGTTTAAACTGTGAAAGGCAACAGGCACTCCTCGAGAATGATTTAGATTTTCAGCATCTTTGTGAAAGGATTTTATCTTCCCTGAACAAAAAATGCCTCTGAAACAGATCACTTGTTGATATACCTAAGTGTACCTTGAGCTGGACTGTGTCCATTTACAGATATTTGGGAAAACAATCTCTGAAGACATAGGCTGGCAGATGTGCTTAAAGAAGTAATTCAGTCACTAGGTTTGAGTGACCCTGACATGCGTTTACCGTCTTCTGTTCAGCTCCAGAATATCTGAGTCTATGGTAGCAACACTCAATGCACAAAAACTAATCTGATGCCGTTGTGCTTGACCAGGTGCATCAATATAATTGAAACCTTCTGGGCTGGTATATTGATATCCATTGGTATATCTACTACCTTGCTCCCTAATAATTTCCACTGCTTTAAAAATGTTTCTTGCAGTAACTACCATCACAACATCACACAGTCTGTTCCAGCTGCAGACACCAACTCACCCTTGGTTTGTTGCCATAGCTGCCTTTGCAGACTGCTCTACCTCCTTATTTCCTGCTTGAGGGGTCGCACCATAAGGAGGGATGATCCTCACCAATGACTGAAAAGTACTTTCCGGCCCCCCTGCACCATAGGAGTTCCCCTGGGCACATCACAGCTGGGCCAAGGCCACTGACCAGCCAGACCCCTGATGCGGCCAGCCTGAGGCCAGCCTGTAGCAACCAGCCAGACGTGACAATGCTGTTGGTGATGAATGTTTGCTGTGGTGATCTCATGGTGATGTGATGACATTAAGCTGAACAAACAAAGCAGTGGCTAATTGACTCATCAGTAAACATTCAGCTAAGCAGAATTAAATGTAGAGAAAACTCTGTGAAATGGTTTAATTTAATAGGAAGCTCCTGATGACAGGGTTTTATTAATTATATCTTCACACAGCCGAGGAGGTACAAAATAAGAGACTGGAAAACTTTCAAAAGGTTGTTGGAAAAAACCATAAAAGCTTCAGGAGAAGTTGGTGTTTTCTGTTTGTTTTTTTTTTTTCCTCTGAAAAGTAACACAAACTACTTTGAATGAGAATTTTTAATGTTTTTTCATTTGTAAGCTGAAAAATAAAAAATACATTCTGTAACAAGCAGGATGTCAGAAACACACACCTTACATACTCCCCTTAGCACTCACTCCATTAATATAAATCACCACTTCTAAACTATCCAAAATAAAAGCCAATCTTCATGTAAATTAACAGATTTTTAATGGGTAGTTTTCGACTTCTAGTCAATATTTCAGTGAAAAGAAAGCTAAAAACCCCAGAATTTTATTCAAGGCAGGTCCTCTTTTCAACATTAGCTCTATACGGAGGTGGAAATTTGGCTGAAAAGGCGACCTCTTTCTTCTTGGGGGTGTTTGAATGTAGCACATCTCACACAAAATTTCTGAAAGTATTTTGTGATTACCCTATTGATGTAACTGTTACACAACATGTCTTGATGAACCATTTCCACCCTGTGGTAAGCCTTAGAAAGATTATTACTGTAATGTTTCTTTTAATCACAACTTTGTTAAAATAAATGTTAAAGTTCGGAATGCAAACTTCCAATAGGAAGGGACCTGTACCATTTTAACAGTGATAAGTCTCCAATTCAACAGCCTCAGCTGCTTCTTCAATTTTCCTGTTCCCAACAACACCCTACCAGTTTTATGAGCAGCTGTGTTAACACCACACATTTTTCAAAGGCATTTGTTGTGAGAGATCTCAGCTTCCCACAGCAGTGCAGGCCTGCAGTGACCATGCACCTCTCAAAACAGCTACAGAGGCATTGCTTCAAAACTGGCTGTTGCAACATTGAGCAGCACCTACTCATGCTCCTGGTTATTTCTGCCAGACTAATTCCTTTCCACTAGCTGGAAGACAGCTGTAGCCCTATCCAAAATTCAACTTCTTCCTCCCGGAGAGCAGCATCTGACTACGTCATTTGCAGATTACTTTCTTCTTGGCACTTGCCTATATGCAGAGGACCAAGGATTTCCACTAGCCTCTGTTCGTGAGAGAACAAACCCAGGAACAAATTTATCATCTCTCAGCATCGCTATAACAATCCTCTGTGTGTAACATGATTACTTATGGCAGTATTCTTTGGTTTTACTTCCCTTCTCCCTTAACATCCAGGCCCCTGTTCTACCTTAGTAGTTCTTTTCTCACGTCTCCAAGTTCGTCTCCCTCTCATTTCCAAATATAGAGGTTTTAATGCATGAATCAGCTAGACTCCTCTCCTAAAATTTGTACCCTCCTTCCTGCTCCCTCCTCCTGATCTCCCGCAACTCCCAGTCAAACCGCTGTGGAGCTGACAAAATGCTTTCCATTGCTCCAGCCTCAACCCCTTCTCCCCTTAACCTCTGCATTTGCCAGACCTTCTTCAGCATCCGTGTTAACAAGCTTCTTGCTGTGGGATTCTTTCACTCTGCCATTACCTGAGAGCACCTTCTCTTCACTCCTAACAAAGAATGCCCCATGACAATCCCATATTGTTTGCATAGTCAGCCAGGCAAATTTTACAAATAAAAATATGTTCTGGCACAATTGCGTTTCTTTTCTCATGGTGGGGGGACTTTTTTATGCTCACAGCCCTTTCTGGCAAGAACCTGTAGTCAGAATCTAGATTAAATGTACCAAGATGTTTATGGCATTATTATGCAGGAGAAGCAGATATGATATGTGGAGGATAATTTTGCAATTTTGGTGATACACAATATTTGGGCTAGTTCCTTAGGTTTTGCAAGAAAATAATTACTTCTTAGAGGCCCACACAATTAACATCAGCTGTCTAAACCTTCACAATAACTACTTGCATTATTTTAATCAGAGGAATAACCTTAATCCTTTGAATCTTGATTAAAAATAATCACCAACTATAAAATATTCCTAATGTTTTTGTTTGGAGTACCTTTTGATGGCTCTGTATCAGGCCAAATGAGATCCTTCAGGTGTGCTAAAAACACAGGAGTCCAAATGACTCCCAAATCTGCAGTGCGTGTTGTGCCTGTGACTTTTAAGTCACTGGTTTACCTCAGGAGGTACTGAAGACCTTCAGTGGAAAAGACAGTGCTGCTGCTCCGTCTGCTGTTGAATGCCCATAATACTCACAACTTTTGATTAGTACTGCTCATACCAGTGATGAGCACTAGCTTCTGCTTTTCCCTTTCTTTCTATTGTTACTACATCCTCCCAAACAGCACATTTATTTTATCCTTCTGATGGTTTCTATATGTGATCCAGGATTTATGAAAGTCAGTAGAACAACCTTTTCACACTGCTTTCTCAGGAAGGAACTATGTCAATTTAGATGAGTTTGGTAAGCTTGCCCGGTAGAGAGCAAAAGATGCTCTAATTGATACCCTCAGCAGGGAAAGGCGATAGTGAATAGATTTAAAAGGTTAAAATGCCGTTCTCTAAGGTGAGTGAAATGTCAGGATATGCTAGGAAACAGAGCAACCTCAGACCTTGGTGCTTAGGTTACTGCCATTCTGTGCACAAATAGGAAGTACTTAATTCCTTACGTTCCTTCAAGAATGTCACCAATTTATGAAGAAGACACATACGTGGAAATACCAGGGCCTTTACATAAATGGATGAGGAAACTGGATGAACAGACTATCATTTTAAGCTCTTCTGCTGAAGAAAATAAATTAGGAGTTAGGTGATTCACAGATTTCTAAACTGGATTGGAAAAATGTATTAATTTTAAAAATTATTTCAGCTGACAGCTGCTGAAAAAATCTTTTAGTTTAGTTTGTCTCATGCTAGAAAAATCAGTTGCTTTAGCTGATTGCTAAATTGGGTTGGTGAAGGACAACAGGCAGGTTAATCAGAACATATAGGCACAGTAGGGATATAAACATTGTGCTAAATTTAGCAAGGCGTTCTCCTCAATTGCATGAGCAGCAGTAGGTGTAACTGCTCTCTATATTAGGATCAACCATCACAATGAATTTACAGGACTCCCAAGGGCGGTTGATTTAATTGATGCTGCCATGGCTAAGTGCCAGTATTTCTATTGCCAGGTAACCCTGATTTTCTATTTTTCTTAATCAGTAACCACAAAATGATAGTAAAAGAATAAACATAAGCTACAAACATACATACATATACAAATGTATTTGTCAAAAATGGAATGGGGAAGAGCAAAAAAACTGTCTGAAGACTATTGAAATGATGGCGATTCTGTTAAGACTTTGTTTTGCGTTTGCTTAGTTTTACACAGGGTTGGATCAAATAACGAAAGAATTTAAATGCTTTATTCAAAAGTGCGAGACTAAACACTAGGTAGGTCTGTATCCTTAAATACAAGTGCACAAATAAAATAACAGTGGAAAATTGCTTCTGACCTTTAAATTGACACACTGGGAATTAACATTGGTGGGAGTTAATGGGCTTTGACATTGTTAACTGTCTTATTAACTGATCGAAGAGCTTATTGGCAAACTGACTAGTTGTGCAATTAGGTGTACAGAGAAAAAGAAATCCATCAGCCATTAATTCTTCTAGTAAGAAAAAGCGGGTAATAGTTTCTTTTCCAAATTGGGAAAATGTTTAAGGTGATATTGAAGGAAAACATTTTTTAACAAAGCCTAGGTTTATATCCCCCTGAAAGTATTTGTATGAGATCTGTCATAACTTCTTCCAAGTGTGTCTCAGACTGAGGTAGAAAGGGCTTGAGATTCTGGATCCACACTTGAGTTGCTTCAAATGCAGTGTCCTGCCTTACGTCCCTATCAAGTGTCCTTAAGAAAAGATTTCCTTCAAGATCGTGAGGTGAGACTCTAAGTGGTGGTGTTACTCCTTTTACAGTAACAACTTTAAAATAAATGGATTATGCTGTTAGTTCTTACATTTCTGGGTAACAGTTGTGACTTTGTATGTTCCACAGATCCATTAAGATTTATGCTGGCATTACCATCTCCATCTTCCTTTTCAACCTCGATTTACAGTCCACTTAGCTTTGTTTACTGACTTCGGATTACATGGCCAAAGCAGACCAAATCTGACTTTTTAATCAGAATTAACAGTGTGGTGTCATGTACTGTGCTTCTTTGCTATGGGTTAATGTGAAAAATTTGGGCAATTTTTAATTTTTGCTAGCTTATAAAATGTTAGCTCATGACATTATATGTTGTTATGGCTGGCACTGGGAGCACTGAATGTCAATTATCTTGAATAAAGGAAATAACAATTTCGGACAGGAAAAAAAGAAGACTTTGGAAAATTCTAGCTGAAATTAATCATCATTAATCCTTCATTTTCAGGCATTTGTGAAAAACGTGTAATCTAGTCACTAAATTATTTTCTTAGAAAACACTTTTGCAACTGTCTTATCAAGGCCTATATTTCAAAGGAACAAAACCAATGCAAGTCTTGGAAATCTGTGCTTCAAGTCTAATTTGTGTTTTGTCTGCTAAACAACTGCCACTGAAAACATAAGAAGAGACATTCCACAGGTAGTGCATACGTCTTGGAGTGTAAGCCAGGTTTCAATCTTCCATCTACTATTCATTGATGCTTCACTCCAACCTCTGGGAATCTGAAACAGAGGTTCTGCCCCTGCCACTTCCTTTGACATACACTGAGTTCCTTGCATAGCAACTTTCTCTGAGTTTTCCAGCCTTTAACTGAAGGAGACTAGGCTCGGATCAGATATTAGAATGAAATTCTTTACTGTGAGCGAGGATGGTGGAACACTGGAACCAGTTGCCCAGAGAGACTGTGGGCTCCCTATCCCTGGAGGTGTTCAAGGCCAGCTTTGATGGGGCTTTGAGCAACCTGGTCCAGGGTAAGGTGTCCCTGCCCATGGCAGGGGGGTTTGAGCTATATGATTATGAAGGTTCCTTCCGAGCCTAACCACTGTATGATTCCATAATTCCATCTGAAGGTCCTTTCACAGCTGCACTGTGCAAGGGTAGATTCTGCCCATAAAGAAAGTAAAGCATTCCAGAAAGTTTTTACATGTAGAGTTGGTGGCCTCTGTATGTGAATCAGCACAAGGAATTGCATCAGTTTAAAACTGGTTTGTACTAAGAAATGCTGGTGGTTTTACATGTTCATGCAGATCTAAAATGGATACTCCAGTTTCGCTGAATCTTAGAATAAATAGAAAGTATAATTTTTCAAATGAATGCATCCTACAAAAACACTAGTCAAACTATGGAGAAGAACAGACCAGAATATGGGCCTTTGTGTAGTGTTTTGGCTATCACTAAGAATGGTGTTTGATTCATAATTTGGCTTCTGTTGGTCTCTGTTTCTTGGGTTTGAAGAGAGAAATGCAAGCATGCTGACAGATATTCATCATGTCTTTTTAAATTTACAGCAGGTTTATTTGCATATGGCATTGTGGGTTCACAGTTTCCCTTTTTAAAATCAAGAGAAAATACGGTGCTGTACTCTGACAGGCCACTTTGTTACCTGTGGAAATTTGCAGTGTGAATTACTTACTATATTGCAAATCTTAATGCATTAAAATGTCTTTTTAATAGGGGTATAAACCCTGTGATAGTACAAATACTATAAGGAGAAGGTACTGATTTACAGTTTTCTAGCTAGAGATAGGAAAGTTTTGGCTTTGTTTTGAGATGAAATATGTAATGTAAAGCTCACTCGAGACCACTGCGTTTAAAATACTTAGAATCAGTCAGCTGAGGAATTAACTTATTTTCTATAGAAGTTAACACAAGCTATTTCAAAGCCCAGTGTTTACATAGGTCACAAAAGTTGAAAACAGCTGGAGACATACTTAGTGCACTATTGCTATCTATCTAAGTGATGGAATTTGGTAAGTGCAATGTACGGTAAATAGCCCATTGAAGGAAAAATACAAGAAACATGAAAAATAGCAGTAACTTGTTAACTAGAGTAGGTTAACTTTTGTTCTAAAGACCTCTTATTGTGATAAGGCTGATTAGGCTAATTAATTAATGACCAAGATTTAGACCAGGTGCGTGAGATTTCTTTTAGCTGCGGTTTCTACTGGGGTGCAACAAATACTGATTAAAAAAATGCTACTTACTCTAGAAGTTAACTGGGTGCCACATATGCATTTAGGGCCTTATTCTTCAAGCTGCTTAGTGTTTCCTGTGAGACAGTCATCAGCTAGGAGGAATATTGGACCTGTTCTTGAAGGTCTGACTGAGTGCTGAGGGCACTCAGCCTTTGATCTTTTTTAGTTCATAAGAAGCCTGAGGCACAAAGTGCTATAAATGCTTACTACACTCAATTGTGTAGTATTACTTATGCAGAGAATTTGGGGTTTTATGGTTTGGTTTTCTTGTAAAACTGCTTGGGACTAATGGTACTTCCCACCTGACATATTGTCTAACCCTCTGGACTCCTGTAACATTTGTCAAGCAACTGAAAGACCTTTCTATTTCAGAATGCCCTGAGTTTCAGAAGTGGCCACTTACTCTCCTGTGTCCATTCAAAGCTGGGGCACTGCTAAACCACTCTGGAAAGCCTGCAATCTCTCAGACCCAGTACTACAAAAACAAGATTATTATCAAACAGAGATTGTTCCCTTTGCTGAGTTGCCATTTCACAGCCAGAGGAATTGGGAGATATTGCTAGTGTCCTCAACCCTTTTCATCATTCCTAGTTATTATTTCATCCTTCCCAGAACACAACTCTTGTTCTGCCACCTGAAGGTCTGTATCCTTTTTATAGAGCTCAAGCAGAAGTTGTCTGGGACACTGGATGTTGAACTTTGAGTGATTTAAGGGAAAATTAATCCTTTTCTTTATGTTCTGCAGGTGAAGCATCCTGACAGAGAAGTCTGTATAAATAAATTAGAAATAGCAAATGATCTCGTCCCTTCAAAAAAATAATCCCGAAAAATTATACGGATCCCTCAGGAGGGAGCTGGAAATTTTTTACTTACAAGTAGTTCCAGGATACGTTTAGTCACCATAACCTGAGACTTTTCACTTGATTGCTAGGGAAAAAGAGCAGAGACTAATATGCAGTCAAGGTCATGCTTTGGGCCAAAAAGCAGCAGCAGGTAAGTACACCTAGCCCACTGGAATATCTCTCGTCTTGGTAATAGCTGCCTGAGATTTCCAGGCAGGAAACAGGCCATTTCACTGAAGCCTGAGCCACGTGCCTGGAAACTTGCTTCATATACTGCAACCAACACTCCTCTTCTCTGCCCATAGTGTGTGTCCATGCTTTGGGACTGCTGAGAAGGCTACTGCACTGTTGAAGCTGCCACCAGATTGCACTCTGAAAAGGTAGACAGTTCTGGGTTGCAGGTAACTCAGGCTTTTTGTAAACACGAAAAAAGAGATGGTCATCCTCTTGACAAAACTGACTTGTGCCTTATTTCTAAGTTAATGATAGAAAAGGTCTCCAAAAGGAAGTGTCTGGTGGCCTGCAAAGAAAATGGCCAAAGAAAAAAGGCATTTGAAAGCCTCCATGGAAAGATCTGACCTGCCTGAAATGGTGTCTAATCTTAGGATCTAATTTGTCTATTTTCTAGGGTGAGTGCATTATTTAAGTGAAGGTATCTTTCTTGGTTCAAATTAGAATGCTTAGACCCAAAAGACCGCTCATAAGTCATGCAGGTACTGTTAAAAAATCAAAAATCAAAACTACTTTTGACTCCTTCTCTGAAATGCTCCAATGGTCTGCATCTCTCTATATCATGTGTTTTCATCTCTGTTCCTTACAGAGTTATATGACTACTGCCTTCAGTCAGTGAGGGTCAAAGTCTTACATATGGAAACAGGGAACTGTTTCAAGAGTTTTGCTCTTTTGTTCAAGCCACCTACAGTGTGGATGCACGTGATCAGTAATCTCAAAGAGCTATAGCTGTAGTAGCAAGTATCCTTTTCACTCAGCTGATCAGGGCATTGATTATACAAATAAATTTTATCTGATAAGCTCTATAGCAAGCAAATTTTCAAACTGTCAAGAGGCAAAACAAGAGCATATGGTCTCCTGATTTCCTAAAATCTACTATAAAGAACAAAGATCCATTAAACACACCAAATGCCTCAAAACATCTCAATGGTATGTTGTTCCTGAGCCTGTTTAGCACTTGCATTTGTGTGTAATACTGTAGGGCTTACTGCAGATTAGAATGAGGCAATGTGTTGCCAGTTTGAAAAGAGTGTTAACAATTAAAAAAGTGCCAATCAAAGCAAAAAGATGAAACATTACACAGCTATTAAGAATATTATTCAGTCCTTTTAAATGATTGCCAATTCAGATAGTTCTCTTGTTAAATCATTCTTTTTAGCTATTGTACTGAATGCCAGTTTTCAAGAACAAGACAGTCCACAAGCTTAGCTCATTAATGAAGACACAACCTGGTAGGTAATTTTATAATTAAAATGGGTATTTTGAGCACTAGGCTGACTTTTGCTACATATCCAACTCTCAGTAGAGTAAGAGCTTTTATGCAAAAGAATTTAAAGTTAAATTGTAAGAGTAAGAGAAGAGATTGAAAGGGAGTCACAGTTGAACATTTTGGCTGTTTTGAGTGGAACAGCCTTAGAATGTTCTGTTTATTAACACAGTGGAGAAAGGCTTGTGTAAGGTTAATGTTAGAATCACTTAGGATGGTAATTCCTTCTGCAAAGCATCTGCATAAATTAGAAAAAGCTGTCGGATTTCCATCTGTTAGCAATACAACTTCAGTCACAAAGACAACTGTCGTGACAACCACACTGAGTTAGTCTTATAAAACCTGTTAAAAGCTACTGCCCTCCAGCCTCCACCCACTGCAGTTAACAGCATTAAATAGCACTCTAGCTGGTATTTATTTTCTTAGGCATTCCTCACTTGTGCAGCTGCTGGCACACTGGCCTTTGATTTTCAATAACCTCAACAGGATAAGAGTTTACAGTCTCTGAAGGTCATGATGTATGTGAAGTGCTTGTCTGAAAGAAACATCCAACCTGAACTTTCTCGGGCCGATGTTACTGGATTCTATATACTTGTCTCTCACCTATTTTGCATGGTCTCGTGCCTGGGAACTGTGATGGTTCAGATTATTTCTTCCAGATGATGGCAAACCACAAAGAGACCACTGAGGCTGTTCTGGACAACTGGTTTAGGTTTAAAGGTGGTGGGAATCACCTTAAGGGCCTTTCTACCCTCTCCATCCAAACTCCTCCTGCAGTTTTTGATGAACTTGGGTGGCACAGCAAGTTCAGGCTAGTTTCAGCTCATCCATGAAATCTGTGCTGACAACAATATCAAAGCTATTAGAAAATTCATTTGTGGAAGGTCTCTCATTCAACAGTCTATTTTTGCTCAGGCATTTCAGCATCTCAGGGTAGTACATATAACGCCTACTGACCTTTGCAGGAATAGGCTTAACGTTTCTAAAGCCCTCATCGAAACGTGGACATACAAATGAAAATACTTTCTTGTAAGGGTAGAATTATTTTTGTGCTGTTTTGGAACTGTCACCCTCATGTGGACTGGGCTGCTCTCAGGGACAGACCACTGGTGGGGCCAGGGGTGCTGGAACTCTTCCCTCATCCGTGGGAGGGATGTCTGTCCATCTGCCAAGGCAGTCTGTTGTTTCCACTGCAGTTGCCCCTATCACGGGTTATCCCTGGTCCATGTACTGCATACTGACAGTGGCTACACAGATAGGATAGAAGAAAGGAGTAAAAATGCTTCTCAAAGATTTGTAACTAGTGATTTAAAAGCAGAGAAGAAATTTCTCTTTGGAGGCTGAAAGGAACTGTTCAGGAACTGCTAATAAGTGTAATAAAAGCTTGCTGTTATCTCCTGGATGTTTAAAAGTGGCCATTGAAAAGTTCCTTCACATGAACAATGCAGAATGCAAACCAAAAATGTAAAGCAGTGATGTTTTTAGTTATCAATGTCAGCAGAATTTCTATAAATAATATTTCATTTACTTTTGTGCATAAACTTTAGATTTAGTTGTGTACATCCTAATGGAAGGAGAAAATTGTCACTTCCTATGTTTCTTCCTCTGGGCTTCCTCATATGTTTTATTTTGTAGTGGAAGTGTTCATGATATTTTAGTGTGATCACATAGGAGCCAAAGGGCATCAGACACCTAGATATCAGATGCCATTTATTTTTAATTAAAAGGACCTTTTCTAAAGGAAAAAAGAGCAAAGCTCCTTCCATCTTGTGGCTAGGTCACCTGAAAAGATTGAGATATAGAGTTTCTGACTTCCTTCAGCAGAGGATACAAAGGCAGTTCTGATGTCTGCTGGAAAGCATTGTGATGGGGCTGTGTAGTAGCTCTTTATGAATTAAACTTATCTTGTCTGACAAATACTTACTACCTGAGCGCCATATGGAACATTTTGTCGGGCTCAGTGTGCATCCTTTCAGGTTCCTATTTGGATGACTTCCGATTTCATGTCCTTCCTTGTCTTGTCCTTGTTCCCCACTCGTTGTTTTGGCATGCATTGGCAGCTGCATGGAGGAGAAACAACACACTGTGTTGCTCGGCTCAGGGAGGGGAAGGGAGTCCTGTGAAGAAGTAGGATAGAGGGGGAGGTTATCTACACTGCTGAGCTCTGTGGGTGCTAAAAATTGCATGTGGGTGAGCCATGTGCTGGTGGTGGAATTGTGCCAGGCAGAGGTATGATAAGAAACCAGCACCAACTCTCCCTGCAAACTCAGTGCAGAAGCAAGGCAAGGTTTTATTGACACTATGAAGCACAACAAATCTATTCAAGGCAAAGAGATGATGCAGTTTAATGGTGCGGTGCTAGGACAGAGTAAGAGTAATATCCTAGGTTCAAAACTAACATCACTGCCCTCTGGCTGGCTCAGGTGTGCTGAAAGTTAGTCAATAATGACACAGCATCTTCAAAGCATTCGCAGTGTTGGCCAATTTAAATTCCTTCTCTAGCACTTTTATTCGTGTTTGTTAAGAGTTAGATCAGGCTTTTAACTTCAAGCAAGGAGCTGTGGGAGGCTGGCTGGAGTAATGCTCCTTCCAGCACATCCCTCTTATGTGGGAGGCATGATGATAATCAGCTGCGGCTCTTTCCAGGACACAGCCTGAGGAGGGGGCAGGAAAGGTGACACTGCAGCCGTGCAGCAGCTGAGGGGACAGGCAGCCCCCATCCCAGGGTCCCTTCTCGGTGGGCTGGTGGTTGACTTCTTGCAATGCTAGTTGCATCCTTATCTGCCTGCACCCAGGGTTGCTCTGGAACCAGGCAGAGTGTGAGGGTGGAGGAACAAAGTTTGGCTGGAGGGACATCATGTCCAAGAAATGGGGAGCAGACTGGACCCTTTGCCCCTGGTTCCTCTCTCCATATTGAGTTAGCTGGGATTGCTCGGCCCAGAGGAAGGTCCTGCACTGGCAAAAGGCGTTTGCTGCTGGGGTGCTTCTCCTGCAGGACTGGAGGCTTCAGTAAAGGGTCCTATGGCATCTTCAGTGGCAACTCTGTGATCTACTGCTCCAAATTTAGCCACAGCAATGTCTCGTGGTATTAAAAATAATCTCTGGTGTTTCCTCTAAGCAATTGCTACCAGAAGTAGCAAAGCTCGGGCTGCCTAATGCAATTGCACTATCTACTGATATAGTAACAGTTAATGTCACCACTCTCTAACAACATTAGCCTGATCTGTAAACAGATAAAACAGAGGCTGCTGGTGATGTAACTTTGTTGATCATAAGATTAGAGATCCTGCTGGTCTTTGTTTGAGCCCTTTAAAGAAAATCACAGAGATTAAATAGAGAATTTCCAGTGATTTTATTATTGGTGTGTAATATGTTTACTTAATCCTGATTAAACAAGATAACTTCGTAAAAAAAAAAAAAAAGGCATGCTTTCAACAGCTCTGGAAGGGATAATCAAACTGGGGAATCTTTCCAGCACATTTCAGTTACACAGCAAATGTGACCGTATCAGTGCAGCAGCCAGCTGAAAAAGGATCATGATTCTGGAACAGAATTCATGTGCTTTTGAGTTCAAGTCTCGAATTCTCCCTGCAGTGCAACAGGAGACTGTGAAAGAGGCTCTTACTCTGTGTACAGGCAGCCATTAACAGCAGGGATGCGATTTTACTGTGTGATGGGAGGAGGTGTATTCCCTTGGGTTAGGATCCAAAACACACCAGGTAGTCACTTTCTGCTTCAAGAAAGCCTTTCACATTAGAATAAATGTTCAAACATGGGAGACTGAATATAATTATTTACATTAAATTCACATGCTTTTTCCTGATGCTTTTTTCTCTTTACTGGAGGTGTGTGTATGTTCCAAAGCCAAGCCCTGAAGGCCTCTTTCTGTTCGAACTCCCCAAGAGTGTTTAAGCAGGGACTTTGTGGCTCATAAGCAGCTTTTTCTTCCTGGTAGCTCATTTTCCAGAGAGGTCAGGTAATAAGTATATCATTTGCTACTTTGGGCTGCATCTTTTAAAGTCACAGCCCTAAGTGAAGATTATCTTATTTTCACTGATGTACTCAGCAGAAAATAGCAAGATTTTGAAGATTTCTGTGAAGTTTAGTTTCAATTTTCCAGGTGTTTTGGGTTCTTTTCAGAATACTGCTGTGTTCACAGGAAAAAAAAAAAGTTGATCTAGTTAAAAACACAGTTCTAAAGCAAATTGTCAAGCCTCATTGCTGGGACAGTCCAGAGTCAAAGAAAACACAGCTGCTGGTATCTCTCAACTCATTATATGTTGCTTATCTCCACTATGTTAGAAGAAGGACATGATGACAACTCATTTTGTGACCTCAGTGGAGGGATCCCACTTAGACTATTACAGGAAAACATTTCTTCATGGGGTGCAAAGGCAGCTATCCGGCTCTGCAGGTGCAAGCAGTGCCTGACTGAAGTGGAGCAAGCAAAGACGTTCCCTCCACTGACTTAGGAAGAGCTTCATATTTCTCCTGCTTGTAATGGTAGTGATAGCTGTTACGTGCTCTGCTTGTTACAAGGTAGTTTTCAAGAGACTTGTGTTGTAGATTCTTTTATGCTGCAAGAATTAATCATTGAGGTCAGACAGAGGAGTCTGAGTTTGATCTTAGTTTTGGTCCTCACTACCATCTCTGACATGATGAGTATGAAGCTATATATAAAAATTGTACACTGAGTTAAGAAAAGCAATGTGCATGCTGAATATGACTTTATTCCATTTTGTGGGGATCTAAAATTAAGCTTTGTCTGCTGGGAAAAAAGAAAGTCTCCCACCATGCCTTAGAAATACTCAAAGTGTTGGCTGCTGTGGTAGATGCCAGTTCCTGGACTTGTCTAATTTTACTACAGGCATAAGGATGCTTATCTCTTCCTCAGTATTAATTAGTCCACATGGAAAGATGGTCTGAGGGATAAGACTGAGGCTGTCCCAATGGGCTGCAGAGACACACTGGTGCTTTCTAGCCTGGGAATCTGCCCTCACATTTGTCAAAACTGTGAAGGGATCCTACGGATTAATAATTCCAGATGGCAATGCTATGATACGCAGTAAAAACCAGCCGTTTCAATCCAAAAACCATCAGTCATCCTAAGCGCTCAGATCTGCTTCGCGTGTTTTGTCAGCCCTCAAAGTATTTCAAAGAATCTTGAACAATTTTTTTTTGGTAAGAAATTTTGCCACAGATTTTCTTCTCCACCAATATTAAAGCCAAAATTTAAACATTTTTTAATAATTTCCTAATTTCACAAGTTTCTTCCCTGTTTAAGCATTATATTTTTTGTGGTTTTCTATTTCTGTTTGGTTTTCTTCCCTGACAAATTTAGTTGTAATATAAAAAATTTTAAAAGGACTTTTTTATGACAACAAAAATTTAGAGAAAAATTAGCTACAATTATTGTACAGTTTTCTATAAATGTTTTTCCTGAAGCAACATATTTTTTTTTAACGTCAAGTTCCTCTGCAGTGTGAATCACTTATGCACAGAATACTACTTTTCAGCAGAAAAATGCTCTTCCCATACCTATAACTTATTTCCCGGCAATATCCTGAAGGGGAAAGTAAAGAATTTTTTTCTCTGTACTGCTGGTATTGGAGTTGGCAGCCAAGCCCACATTCATAGCAGGCAAACTGTTATTTGTTCCCTTTAGAACATATCAACTGTAAATGTTTATAAAGTGCAACACAGTGAATAATTCAGATACAAGTGGAATGGAATAAGCAAAAGAAGTATTGTCTGAGGAATTACTTGGCCAGTGTAAACTTAGAAACTGTGAAAGTTTGCTTACAACTTCAGAAGAAGTGTGGAAAGGTAACATACATCTCATCTGAAACTATGCATGACTAGTTCTCTGAAACTCTTTTATAACTGAAGGGCAAAGAAATTAATCACGATCTTTAAGATCCCTAATCAAGGACCTTAGTGCAAGCACCTTAATCAACTGTTCATTACACTTGAAAGGACAT
The DNA here is from genome assembly GCA_013397755.1 of Cnemophilus loriae. Taxonomy (NCBI): domain Eukaryota; kingdom Metazoa; phylum Chordata; class Aves; order Passeriformes; family Corvidae; genus Cnemophilus; species Cnemophilus loriae. The sequence goes on along the minus strand of VZTF01002837.1, from coordinate 239,492 downwards.
TGTTTCAGTAGGCAGTTTTGGAAATGCCAGTCTTTCCCCATCAAGATAATTAATTTAGACAAAATACTTGGATTTCTGATGAGTACATTTGGGACTAGACAAGTTCTGAAACCTCATGAGTACCTGAAGGAGACAAAAATTTAAGTAGAAGAGAATATCAGAAGTCAGAAAGACCAAAGGTTTTTCTTCCAAACTGTGCTGTAGATTTTCTGAAGGCTCAGCACCGTTTGTAAATCCTAAATTCTCGGCTTGAGATCGTGGCTGCTCCACATGAGGGAAGATTAAATTTAATGCACGTTTTCCAGCGTGAGAAATAAAAAAAGATTGGGGATTTTGTACAGGGTATCGTAGAAGAAAAGTGCTAAGGTTTTGTGCTCTGTTGATATCAAGCATTGCTTATCTGATAATGAAAATGGCAGCTGGAAAAATTCTAGTCTATTACAGTGCTCACAGTGGATTGGTTCTACAATAACCTCGTTGTATCCAGGGCCACCGTTAAGAACCTGTATTTTATTTTAGGATGGCCACGTGTCAGGAATCGGTAATCACTGGCCACAGCAACACAGACTTCTTTTTTCTCTTTTTCCTTTCTGTTTTTTTTTTTTTTTTTTTTTTTTTTCATAAAAGAGGATAATAAAATGTAATTTCAGAAATCCTTCCCCTCTGTCATTAAATGAACTAACGCAATGTGGGCACACACACATGCAAATGTTGGAGACTGGAAGCACATCATCTGAACTTCATGGCACGCAAGAGTGTTATTCTGCTTTTTTGGGCAGCTGTTGATAAGTGCTGTCCCTGGACTCCAGCGCTTTGACTGTTCTCAGAACAGCTCCTTCTTCTGTGATGTAAGCTTATCTGGAGCTCCAGCTGGAGCCTGTATGTGTAGCTCCTCACTGTGCTTCAGTCCTCAGTGCCTGGGTGGTCAAGCTTCATGTCTGCCTGTACACACGGGCTGTGAGCTGCGTTTTGGAGGCTTGCAAAGTGCAGCTCTGGGGTCCTTTGCCCAGTTCAGCTACACACTTACATAACATCAAAACCAGAAAGCATACCATGTGACCTGCAAAGAGCTGCTTGCATTTTACTTGCCATGGAAGTCCCTAGACACACATTGTGGTATTCTGTGGGAACCAGATATGCACAGAGAATAATGTGACAGCACAAGACCATGGGCATGTAGCTGTGTGAACCTACCCTCCGTCATTTGAACCAAGCTCTGTAAACTGAAATGGCCGCCTTCCCGATTTCATGGGTTTGTATCCATCTGTCTTTGCAAAACAGACACGTTTACACCCATGTTTCTAACAATGTGTAGGGTGTTTTGATAAGGTATTCAGCATTGAAGAAAAGGTATTAAGAACTCTGCGTAATTTTGTTAGAATTTTGCATCAATTATCCTGTGAATATGACTTTTCATATTCAAAGAGTTTTACAAACGTTTCTCCACCAGCAGTGATGTAATTCTAATCACTCTAGCAGATGTTGTTTTGCTGGACTGTGATACTGTGTCCCTGTATCCAGTAACCTGTGCAGCCAGAAACAGCAGTGCAAGAAGTAGCAAGAGTGTAGCCTTCTGATTTAGCTTTGATGGATGTTACTAATACCAAAGATAATATGGAAAGAAATGTATCTGTGTTCTGGGAAAAGAAGTATTGTTCAAAACCCAAGTTTTAAGCTAGAGGATGAGTTGTGACCTGAAGGAATCGGGGAAACCACATGTAATTGAGGCACTAAAGTAAATGTGTGCAAACAAATACACGAAAGTGTGATGATGAGTTGGAGCCTCTAATGTGATGCAATGGATAAAACACATTTTTGTTAGAAAACACTTAGCTTTACGTTGACAATTAAATGGCAGAATCCATAGAGAAATTAAAGATACTAGTTTAATTTCTAATATTTTTCAAAACATTTTACAATAGAAACAATTTCTCCCTTCAGAATCTGGCCCTATTTACCTATAAGCAGGCTTTATGAAAGTTGGTGAAATAAAACCAAGTGATTAACTCCAATTACAAAAGCCTAAGTCTCCTTAGCAACCTTTTGCTGTGATAAATCCCAACATAATGCACTAAAAAATATCCCCATGGGCTTTTCACTCCCACTGAGAAACACTTTTGTGCACAAATGCATGCTCACACACAACCACCAAAACAAAGTCCTTGGTGAAATACATTCTCTAATGTGACCTGAAATTGTTTAAATAGCATTTTGAACCACAGAAATGCTTACTTGAAGTTATTTTTCCTTTGTAATTTGTGTCAGTGCTGTCACTAAAACAAGAGGGAAAACAGAAATGAATAATTGCACTATAATTTCTTCCCCGTAGTCCTATTTGCCAAGACTATATGTAGAATATGCTGTAAATTCTGATATGCGATTATAGGCCTAGGGAAAAACATCTCCCCCAAAGCATATGACAAGAATATTTAGTAACTCCAGTTAACTTCCTTAAACAATCATACTTAATAGCCTACACATGAGGAAGAAAACTTGTATAAGAATAGATTGCTAAATGATTCTTCATAATGAAGTGTGTGCATGAGTGTTTATACATTTTTCTCTAAAATAATAATGGTGATAAGAAATCACCACAGAGTGCCGGGCTGCGCTGTCTGCTCCAAGCTGAGCTCTGGCCTGGACCTGCCTTCCATACAGCCTCTTGCTGTGGGCAGGGTCCCTTGTTGTCTCCTGTGGAAGAGGCTTGTTCATCAGCTTCATGCCCTGGGGGCCTTTCCCCGGCTCTGGGATGCCCCTGCAGTCCCATTGCCCATTCCTGCTTTATCTTGCAGCCCAGGTATGAGTGCAAGCAGAGTCCTTTACACACCCTCCACCCTCCTTGTTGACAGGGCATGGACAGAGAGAGACTTCTCTTCAGCAGGCATGCAGCCCCCTTTCCCCGTTCCTGGCACGCGTGTGTCCACGTTCCAGCCTGGTCCTCCCGCTGGCTGCCTGGCAGGACTTTGCTGTGCAGCCTGGGTAGCTGCCATGGTAGGGGACACCACTGCCACTCCCTCCTCCTCCCTCTGCCCCACACAGCTGTGCTGGAATCTTCAGAGCAGAATGAGTCCATTCTCTCAGTGCTCTTACCATTGTCTGTGCTTTGTCCTGTTAATGTCAGTGGGGCCAAACAGACCAGTTCTGACCTCAGTCAAGCAGATATTGAAGAACTGAGAACAGAGCACATTGCTTTTGACCATCATTCACCCATGTCTAAGTTAAAACCCACGAAAATCCTTTATCTAGGTGCGATAAAGACCATGACTATATGATAGAGCTCATAAAACTGAGTTACAGTTACAAAACTGGAGAATATCCGTGTACTTTCTCACAAAAATAAGCCACTGCATGTACTTTAGAACAGTTGCCATGTTGTTACTTTTTCCCTTCACAGAAATCTCACATCCTTAGAATAAGAGAGAGAACTGAGATTACTCTAATAATACTGAACTTTCTTATGATTTCAAAATAAAGTTCACTGTTTTTGAAATTGAGAGGAGTTTGAAAGGTTATACTTTCTGCAGAAGGCTATGACATACGCATAGTTTTCTTGCTCTGTGATCTGGGACAGCATCTTCAAGCCTGCTCTCCAAGAAAATCATGGTTCACATGCCCTTCACAGCAGTGTCTCTGGCAATACCGAATCCTTTTCACTGAGAGCTAATTTAATTTTACTTTCATTGTCTCCACTGGAATTGGAAATACATTATAAATGAGATGTGATGATAGACATATGAAAGAGTGAGAAAGGAATGTCTATGGAGGAACTTCCTCTGGACCCTCTGTGATATTGTGCTTTAAAATAATATAATCCAATTTGCAAGCAAACAAAATCTCACTGTAAAGTCTGATGCACTTTGGACCTCAGTTAAAAGCCAGCCCTGAATTGAAGAAAGATAGCTAAAGGGCATCTAGGTAAAAGTGAAATACCAAAACTCTGAATATTCATTACATTCACAGCAGAGAAGACAGAAAGGTGACTGAAGCTCATCTGGGAAGGCAGAAAAAGTTTAACTGTTCAGCACATTACAGGTGCTGAACATCTCACTTATGTCAAATAGGACACAGTTTACAAAATAAATATGCATGTAGAGTTTTAAAATGCAGAAGAAAAAAGTAGCAAAAGAGATGTAAGGGTCTAAAAGCATTCTTACTTTGAGATGTGCAAACATTTTCTTCTTTACTGAAGTTTCCAGAGGGCTCAGTTCCAGGGTCAAACAGACATAAGGTCTTTGATTTTTTCTTTGGTAAATCAGAGAGACAAAAAATCAGGGACTTGATCAAGGTGTCCAGCCTTGTAGGCAAATTCCCTCACCACTAAGTTGTGGTAGTCGGTAAGTGGAATCTTCTATCTCTTATTTTAACCAGAAATATGTTCTTGGCCTTCAGATGCTTTTCTTCTTTTGTCTGTATGCTCTGGCATATGGTCAGATTCAAGCAGCATAGAAAATTATTAGCAAATGTAAGATATTTTGAATTTCACTGCAGAATAAGACAAGGCATTTAAGCAAGTTGCCTTATTTCAACTTTAGTGCCCTTCAAAATTCAAACCAAATCTGATGTTTTCCCCAGTTCAGCTAATAAAAGATAATGTCTTGCGTCATGCAGGTCTGACTCTGCTACATTCAATCACTACTGGGACAATATGATGAAAAGTAGAAGATTTGTTATATCTGTTAAAGGCCAAAAAATATTTAATGAAAAATTCCTAAACAGAATTTTAGCTGAAATCATTGCTGGAACGAAGGTAAAAAGAGAGTATATTGGAAGACCTTGGGGTCATATATCAAGACTATGTGATAGAAAGTACAGTATCTAAGAGGAATATGGAAGGAAAGAGAGATTTAAGAGAGTTATAAGATCCTTCTAGAACAGCAAAACATGGATTAAAAAAAATTAAAATAGAAGAAAGAAGAGACCTATAGTTTTGGAATGGAGAAAAAAGATGAAGGGAAAGCTGTAAACAACTGTTTCTAGGTGATATGAGAGCCTGCTACTTTTCCGATAGAGTTTAATTTTATGCAAAGAGAGGAGATATATGACAGCCTCTGAAAAACTAAGTGCAATGTTCTCACCTTGAATAGTTCAAAGTCATGTGTAGCTTGATGTATCTAGTAGTGGAACTCGTGATTCCTGAGGTTCAGATCTTCCTATGTTGGTTGGTACTGGTGCGTCGAAACAACCAGGATATAAAGATAATTAACAAAGCTGTAGCAATTAGGAGTTCTTCTCACTTCTGGCCATCAGGCTATGGCAGTTTTCCCTCTCAAACTGAAACCTCCAAATCAGACTTTAGAAGTTGAAGACTATATTTTGTAGCATGTGGATCCAAAAGTATTTACAGGGAAGTGTGTAGGAATAGTATTCCATACAAATAATGTCTGTGGTTAACATGGAAGGTGGATAGATCACAGCAAGATACAGAGGTTAATTTGGGGGTGAATGTTTCAGCATATGCAGATCAAAGCACTGATGCATGAGTCACTGGCACAGAATGAATAATTTTTTTGCATCAGAGTAATAGAATGTTCTTGCTTACTGCTTTTCGAATCTATGAATAATGCCAAATGAAATGATTCTTCTTTATATTAGTCATTTTCTGTGTTTGCTGCTTAACAAAGATACTGATTCTTACAGAATGCATAGATTGATGTCCTCAATATGCCAAATATGAGAGAGGGAGAGGGAGAGAGGGAGGGAGAAAAAAGAAAGAAAGAAAGAAAAGAAAGGAAGAAAGAAAGAAAGAACGAAAGAAAGAAAGAAAAGAAATTAAAGAAGGAAAAATATCACCCCCTCCTCCGAGATGCAGTAACAGTATTGTTAGACTACTTTCTGATAAAGCCGTGAATAGAATCAGCATAAAGCTTTTTATTGCATACACTTTTTTTGAAACTGGTGTCGGAGAGGTCACTGGCCAGGTGTTTAACTATTCTTGCTTAGAGTAGAAGCCCATTATTCATTTTTATGTTAATAGTAACTGGGAGATGAGGAGTGGTAAAAATATATTCAGTTCTTAAATTAACACCTTATGACAACTTGAATTAAAACACAATGTGAGTGTATTACATTTCACTCTGAATCCACATGGTTGGCTACAGCAGGTATTGGACCAGCAGGAATCACTACTTGTCATACTCGTGGTAACTCTCAAATTAGCTATGACATGGAACAGCGTTTTGATCTCGACCATGTTCTACTAATTATTTAATCTTTGACAACATAGAAACATGTTTCAGCACATAACCTAAGAAAGAACATGGTATAGATTTTCTTCCAAAGCCTTCAAAAGCCAAGAAAGCGACCCCACACTTCCCTTAAATCCCTGTTTTCACTCTCTCTTCATTAAAGCTGGATATGAGCCATAACTTCAAATGAAAATGGACACAAAGTTTTCCTCTTAAGGTAGAATTCATTGCATCCAGTTTCAGATGTCTATGAGAAAGGCGTCTAACCCTGATTTGTTCTTCTTTATTCTTTTTATAGTCAATGGAAAGAAATGAACAGTTTTAGATAATTTTAGACATTTACCTCAGAATGAAGAAAATAGTGCTCTAGAGTTGCTTTTTTGGTCCACTGGCTTGGGAGACCAGCTTGGACGTAAGAACATCTGGTAAGAGAAATCTCACCTAAGGTATCTAAGAAAGACCAGATGTATCACACCTCAGAAAAGCCTAATTCTTTCCATGGACTAAGAGCATGCTTGGGGTTAAACGAGATGAATTCCAGCCTTGTTGTCTTCTATAAATTTGGCAGAATCTGTGTCTGGGCCTGGCCGGAGAACAATGGTTACATTTTACTTACAAGTAAAGTGGAAACACTCTTTGAAATTCTGGAATTTGTGAGAATCTTACCCAGAACAGTAGGCTTCTGCCTAAAGCGTCTGCTGAAGAGGCTTTGGGGGAAAGCCAGGCTCTTGTCTGGTTTGATTCACAGTGAAGAATCAAGGCTACTTAATGTAGGTGAGTGCCCTAACAAATGGGTTTGTGTCTGCTTTTGGGCCTGTTTCACTTCATATCATTGGATCAAGAAGAAAGGACCTGAATCAAGGCTGAGTAGTATCTTCTGCTTGGGCCTCTTACGGAAAAATATTTTCTCACTACAGTATCAGGTCACCTCTCACCTATCGTCTCATTAAAGTACAGAAAATCTCCACAGAGTTTTGTTAAAACAGACACGGTACCACAAAATTACTGGGTCTTGAGAACTGGCACTTTCTAAAGAAAAAGCATGATGCCAGAAGGTCCTGGACAACAGACCTGATAAACTTCTCTTTCTCTGTCTCCCTTTTTTTCAGTTTTCAGTAAAATTTTGTGATAAAACCTAATGTAAATGAGCAGAATGCATTTGTTTGTTTATTGTTTATACCAACTTCATTTTCCACAAGAAGCATTCTGGTCTGACTTCTTTATACTCCACAGAAAGAAAGGTCTCACTGCTAAATTGTGGTATTCTTTGGCAATCAACAAGAATTCTTCAGTAGCAGCTGATGGTTTCAAACACACTTTCCTCCCATTTGATGAATGTCTACCCAAACAGGCGAAAGTGGATGCCAGCTTCTAGAAAGAAAGAACGAAAGATCTAATAGCTCATGCATGTTCCAGAGTGTGCTACAGCTTCCAGGGTGTGGCTGTCTAAATTTTGGCCACTTTGGGAAGAGTTCTCATTTTCCTGCCCTCTCTGTGTTCACTAAGAAACATTCCTCTCAGACCCTGTGGACCCAATTCATCATACAGGCAACACAGGTTCTCCTGGTTTTTGCCTCAATCTTTCCTATGGGTTTGTTCTTCAGATAGGTGGGACTTTCCTGGACAAAAGTCTTATTGAACTTCCTGGAAAGTTACCAGCCAGTTCTAAAGAGAAAACTCTTCACTTACTGTTAATAGAAGGTTTTCCCCAGCAGCCTTGGAAACCAGTACTGGGAAGGCAAGTTTCTCTCTTACAAGCAGTGACGAGAAAAAGGAAGAAACGCACTTAAGACATCAGTACACTGGAGAAGTGGGCTTACAGAAAACTCATGAAGTTCAATAAGGGCAGATGTAAATTCTTCCAATGCAGTATAGAACAGTCCCATGCAACAGGACAGGCTGGGGAGAAGGCAACTTTGAAAAGAGAACAAACAAAGAGTCCTGGTGGATGACTCGAAATAGTGAGTGCAGAGTCTCCAGACTGAAGCAGTAGAATATTCTCTGTTCCATACTTCTGAGACTACATCTGAAGGCCTATGTCCAGTTCTGAACTCCCCAAGACAACACTAAGTCCAAGGTACTGGAATGAGTCCAGTCTATCACCTGGACTTACTGAGACTGATTAGCTCCTAAGTCCTTGATGTACAAGGACTATCTGAGAAACCTTGATTTGCTCAGTCTGAAGGACAGAAGGCAAAGCCAGATCTTAATGCTGTTTTCTCTTGGGGAAGCACAACAAAAGCACAAGAAGGAATACATACACGAAGTGCAAAACAAGAAAATCTTAATTGGATATCAGGAAATAAATTTCACCCTGAGGATTGTCTAACACTGATGCAAATTTCCTAGAGATGTTGTGAAAACTCCATGCCTGGAGATAATCAAAATTTGACAGAAAAAGGCCATGAGCAACCTCATGTAACAGTAGAAAACATCAAATGACCTGCTAAGCTCTCTCAAACCCATTTTATGAAGAAGGTCTTTAGTGGAAATCTTAGGAACCTAATTTTTGGGATTAGGTGTTACCATTCTGGTGAGATCTTGATTGGTGAATACCGTTGTGATAGACTCATATCTACTTATTAAAATAATGTTTATATCACAGTTGGATGAGCCAGGGGAAAGGCACATCAGGAATTAATGTAAATTTCTTAGAAGTACCTACTTGTCATTCTCATATTCAGAAATAATCTCTTGCAGAAAAGAACTTGCTTTTTGGGATCCTCTAGTGTATTAATCCAAAATTTTTCAGTATTTACTATTTACAGTTATTACCTAAACATTGCAATTTCCCAAGAACCAAAAGAGTTGTATAACATAAACTCGTGTTTTATAGATAAAACAGCAGGAACAAGTCTCCAGTTTCGGAAACAAAATGAGTTTTATTTGCTGTGAGTACTTCTGGTAATACAGGTTGATGTGACCGTGACATAATAGAAAGAGACTGTGTAAGATGAGGTTCAACCAATTCCTCTCAGAATTCTGGTTCTGAAGATTCTGCAGAACAAGGTGCAACCGTGAGAGATGAGGAGGTGCCACTGTGTAGAGGCCAAATTCATTTTGACTCAAAAGGCTTAAGGCAGTAGAGAGCAATACATGCTAAAGGCTCAGTGTAGTGCACTTATCTTTTGTTATTCATTTTCTGTTTCCTTTGAGACACCCACATGAAAGTTGCACAGCTGGTTCTTCTTGCTGTTATTTACTGCAGATGCACATTGAATAGTTTGCTATTTCCCGTGACATCTTTCATATATCTCAAACATCAGTTTCTGTGCTATTTCAGAAAAAAAATACTCTTTTAAATGAGTACTGAAGAATTTACCTTTTCAAACAGAGCATTTATGGGGAAGTTCACGTTTGGTTATTCTATCAAACTGTTTTCCTTTTTCCAGCTTTCTAACCAGGCAATCAAAAAGAGTATCTGACAAAAGAGTCGCTGAATGACTTGAAGACCATGGTAAAATACGCTAGCATTTTGCTGCCATGTTGTCAAGAGCGACTTAAACCTTAGAATCAATACAAATTATAGTCATTTGATACTTGATTATTTGCCCACTACTCCATTTATCCTATGGATCCAATGGAGACTCTTTCACCAGGATAGACTTGTGAAAGAAAAAGAGAATATGGTTGTTAAAAAAGAGAAAAGCTTCAACTGTATTAGGAATCCTTCCAAATATCCACATCATGTCTGTGAGGATGCACATTAAATTACTCTATAGAAAGCAAATGGAAACAGAGGCCTCTCTGCATCCTTCTGCATGTGCTCAGCATGCTGACAAAGTCCTTATGTGAAAACCAGCAAGGACCTATAAAAGAATCAAGAACTTTGAATCTAAGGCACTGAGAAGAAAACTGGCTTTGTGAAGCTTTCTTATTCCTTCTGAATCAATTTACAGCCTATGAAAAGTGCTGAACTGACAGACCAAATTCTTTTCTTAATACATAAAACAGGTGCAGCAAATGGTGATTTTGGAGCTTTCCCCACTGTATCAGTGCATTTCAGCCTTGGTTGAGGGGGACCACCTTCGGGCAGAGAGGAGAGTTCATCTTCCAAGCCTGTGCATTTTTTCCCGCCTGTGTTCACTGCCAACAAAGACACCAATTAGTGCATAGCCCCAGCATCTGAAGCAAATGAAAGCAGAGACAACAGAATAAAGGGAGAGATGTGTTTGCTCCTGGAATTCTGTTTTGACGTTTATTTTGGATTTTAGCAAGGCCTACAATCGTTTGCATTATTTTAAGGGAAAAAAAACACCCAGTCTCATTACCATTGGATATGATGATGGGGGAAATGGGCTGGAAAAATCCTGGATCTTTGCTGTGCCTTATTCTGGAATTACAAAGACTAGGGCAAATTCTTTACTGCTGTGCCATTCAGCTATTATGTTTAACAATCTAATTAGAAAGGCTATGTTGCTTTTCCCTATTATAAAAGCAAAGACAGTGCACACAAGCAAAACCAATTAGACAGCTGTAGTTTACAGAGCTGGCTTGCCTTGAGGCTGGTTTCTAATGAACCCCCCGTAGATGGTTCCTATCCAGAAGCAGGACTGAAGGAGCACAGTGATAGTGTGCTATCTTTCCTGTAATCAGGCACTAATGTCTGCTCTGGTCTACAGAGCTGACACTTGACCATTTCTTTCTGCAGCCATGGTGGCCACCAGCACCAGCACTGTGACGCTAACCTGGCTGATAATGCATGTCCCTTACACGGCTCAAAAAGTCATGCTAACAGGTGGCAATAAATCTAAAATGTTCCTCTCAGTTTTATGGTACTGCTTTCTGCTCACCAGGGACTTGTTTTAACTTAAAGCAGACACAAAGCTGTACAATAACCCGCATACTTGCCATGCTTTTATTTTTCAGCATGTATGGCTCAAATTAAGGCAGACTGTATTGAGTAGATTGCTCACTGCAAGTTAGTCATCTGTTTAGTGTTTCCACAAGGCAGTTGTGGTTGTTCACAAGTCTATTAATTAAAAAGAAAATGATTAAGGAAACTGCTCAGTGGGTTGATGAACCATTCAACCACTTCAAAACTAAGTAAAACATTAAAACAACCCCCCCCTCCCACATTCCTTTTCTTGAATAGCCTGATAACAGGTATTTGTTTGAACTGAACTTTATAGGGCTTGTGAAAACACAAGCTCTTGTCATCGCTGCATTTAAATGAGTTTTATGTACAAGAAACTGAGTAGCACTGTCTGAGCTAGAATAGATGGGACTGTGTCAGCATTCCCATTAAGAATACCCCTATATTCACTGGGTTATGAGTCAGTTACAAAAAATCACTCCAGGATAAAATTTTGCATTTTTGACAGTAATACTTGGGTCTGAGAAAGCAAGCTTGGGGGTTGCAGACAACTCTGTACAAATTAATTTATATTCAAAATTTAAAGTACATGCACAGCTACATATTCATATATTTATTCAGATGTAGAGTTGCATTGCTATTACTACTGCTATTATTTATCAGCTCAAATACAATTTTCTCACTCATATTATTTTGAATTTCTCTGTTTGGGCGACAAAAGTGCAGAAATCATTCCCTTCCACTATTTTTACTCACTGTTTGTCTCCTCTGCCCTTGTTTCAGTAGGGTGTATAGCAGTGTAGGGGGTTTAAACAAGATGAGAAAAAAGGGAAAAATAGGAATATAAAGGAGTAAAGAATACAAATCTAAATTCCTGTGGTATTCATAAAAAACTTAAATAAGACATCGAAAGTTAAAACTAAGCAAAGAAAAGTTTGAAGTATGTTTTAGTCACAACACTAAGGTCAAAAACTTGACTTTTTTGATCCATTTTTTAAAAAGTTCATATTTTACCAGGAAGTAGAAGAAATTTTCTAACTAGTCGTCATTGTCAGAATGCTTTAAAAATGAAATAATGAAAAGCTTGAATATAAAAGCCTGAGCTGGGTGAAGAATTATATCTTTAAATTCACCTGGACAATAGCAAAAATAGCAACTAAAAGGGTAAAAACCTTTGTCTTTAGCGCTCTCAATCTGTATCTTCAGTTAGTTCTTTTTAAAGAAATTACTTTCAAGGATGGTTAAATGGAGTAAATATCAAGTTATGAAGTTTATTAAATTCTACCCACACTGGCAGAGGTAGCTTAAAGTAACCCTATGCATGAAGGTAAACACAAAAGAAGGGGTTACCTAGGCTACTGTATATTTACAAGTACTTGCCAATAATATCTCCAAATGTAGCTCAAAAACCAACCAAACAAAATAGATAATGAATGCTTGTAAGGGTTAGGAAAAGTGCCAAAGATAGCAGATCAAGGAATTATTCTTCATGGGAAAAAAATGTAGGATCAGATTTATAGAACTAAAGCTCGTATGAATTCTTTATACTGAGGCAATTTAATTCTCCGAAGAAAGAAAGAGCTTTGGTGGGTGGATGAGATGGAAAGTCAGCTTTTAAAGACCCCTTATGTTTGCAGTGGTCAGCTATTGTTTGGAGTAAAACTAGGTCAATTATTGTTGGTTCAAAAAGAGGTAAAAATTATGTCTGGATTAATTCCAAAACTTTTCTCCTCCCCATTTTGAACTATGCAAATAATACAGAAGATGTATTTTCCCACTGACTGGCAGTCCACTGCCGTATGTCTTCTCAAACCATGATAGTGGCATGTCCCTGTTGCCAGCCCCAGATTAAAGGAGTTTGCTGCAGCCGATTTTTAAGTTTAATCTGCATATAGTGGAAAGGATATCCCTCCGGGGAAAGAAGTCTATGAGTTGCTTATCTCGTGGTGGGTCTATACGTGTGCTCAGGTTCCAAGACTCTCATGCCAGGATGGGGATCAGAATTGGTGTTGAGGCTCAGCGAAACCAAACCAAGATGAGAAGAAAGAGCGAAAAGAGGCACCTTTGAAATGACCTGCTTCAAAACATGCTTCTTAGAGTGTCCTGTGTATTGATTTGTTCTTTTCATGGGTTTTGTTATTTTGGCACCACAAACATATCATCTGGATTATCTTGCTGTTAAATAAAACTTCTTTACCTGTCTCTTGAGACTGGTTTGCATCTTTGTGCAGAATAACAAATCCGGAAGTGCTGGGCAAACCTCACACTAAAATCAGGAAAGCAATTAATTCCTGCAAGCATGCAATCATGTGTTTACACACCCTTCACATGTGACTAAGGATCAAATTGTGACCCCATCCTGTGCTTACACAAAAAGGTTTAAGACATATCCACACCCACTTCTGGGTAGACCTTGCTTGCAGAGGAGTGTAGAGGAATCTTTAACTAAGTCAGACTGGAGAACCATTTTGTCTGTTACTCAGTCTGATATAACCAGAAATAGATGCTACAAAGAACGACAGGAGAACCCTGCAGGAGGCAGAGGCAGAATAATCTGCCTCCACAGAGATCTCCTGATCCTACTCACTAATTGTGAGAGAATAGTTTAAGCCCTGAAGCACTAGGTATAATATCTCTTCCAAAAGTTTTATTTTCTTTAATTATGATAACTCTGGATATCCATGATATTGATATAATATCCAATCTCTTGATGAATCTGGTGAAGCTTTTGGTCTCAACAACTTCCTTTGGCAATGAGTTCCACAATTTAATTACACGTAATATAAAAAGGTATTTCCTTTTATCAGTTTTGACTTGCCCACCTTTTAATTTCAGTGAATGCCTTTTTGTTTTTCCTTCCAGAGCCAGAGTGGAAGCCCCTGATCTGCTTTCTCCATGCTGTTTTATATGACACCATTAATCTGTAAAATGTTTTCATTTTGCCTCTCATTCCTTCTTGTATGAGGGGAAAATCCTCTGTCTTTCCAATTTCTCTTCACAAGACCACATTTCCATTTCTGTTATTTTTCTGTGATCTCTCACCAAGACTATAGTATTGTTTTATGGGACACTGTGTCTGGTGCTGCAAGAAGTATCTGAAGTATGCTCTGTCCTTTATATATGCAAAGACATTATGAGACATTATGATGCTTTCTGTGCTGTTTCCATCCTCTCCTCCGTGCTTATGCAGCACCTGAATGCTGTTAGATCTTTTTTGGGGGGGACCATGAGCTCTTAGTATGCTGTCTGCAGTGGCTCCTACATTTCCCCGCTGAACCAAACCATTACATAAACTTTAATTGTAAGATTAATTTCACTTTTATCCTCTGATGTGTTTTACTTCACATTTATCAGTGATACTTGCAGCTAATTTAGAGCTGTCTCTTCTTGACTGACTGAGGTGGTTTTGGATGGGGTCCAGTCACCATAAGTAAGGTGCTTAACTTGAGGATGAACTGTAGGCCCTTAGTGAGACAGCTCTGCCCAGGTGAGAACTCAGTTTTCCTTCCTCAGCTGATCGAGAGAGGTAGATGATGTGAACGTCTCTGAAGCAAGACCCTGTCTGCCTAATCTAAGTGCTTAAACTTAGTTGAAAATTAAGATTCTACCTTTCTGTATATTTTGGTACGTTGCTGTTTGCTCTCCGTCACTGTTCTTCCATATACATCGAAACAAGCCTTAGACTAAGATTTGGCTTCACCTTACCAGCAGATTTTGGCTTCTAAAGAAAAAGCTAGAAACCTTTGAATTATAAAGAAATCCATAGCTATGTAATACACAAATTTGCTATGTAGGGACTCTAGAGACAGAGATTGGTTGCATGCTACCCCAGAGAGCAGTGGAAGTGTGGATTTTCTTCACTCTGTGCTTGTCACAGAACACTTCATTGTGTGCCCTGCAAGGGTGAAAAACATGGGATGATAATCTGCTACTGGCCAGGAGAGTTTATTCTCTGATAGATCTGCTGTTGGAAGTCAAGATCACAACCCCATTTGTCTTATTTGTTCTATTACTCCAAAGAAGTTTCCAAGAGCAAGGAACTCAGTCTAATGTAACCAAAAAGAAATAATAAGCAGGGCAAGAAAACAGGAATAGTAAGGAAGAGGGAAGATAAGAAGAGTTAAAGGGGGTGTGTTTACATAGTCACAGAAAGTGCACATTTTTGGTGGATTATCATTAATTTTTTTTAGAAAAGTTCATAAGAACCATCCTGCTGAGCTGAATGCCATATCATTATAAGTACACCCTGCTCATCCTTTAACCATCTACCTACCTATTGGAATTTCTCATAGTTTTTTTATAATTAAAACTTTTTATTGTATAGGAACTTACTAAACAAAGTACCAGCTTACTGTCACCATTGCCTTAAATATAACTAGTTATTCAATCTATATTGTTTAATTTTGATCCTGAGGATTTATTCTCAATCAATTTTTTCCCCAAAACCTCACATGGTTTAACAGAACGGTAAAGCCACAGTAAAAAATCAATGCCTTGGAACAAGTGAAAACTGTCTGGTGGTGTGGAAATGTCTTGGGTGGCCTAAGATGTGGCCAGCTGTAATTTTGGGGTTGTCTGCAAAAATCTAGGAAGTTATGATGAACCTGTTTCTGGACAGATCTGGTGAGACTGCCTTTTCATGTTCCTTATGCCACTGGCACATGAATATCAGCATCTATAATTGAAACCATTGCACAACATTTTGAGCAAAATTCTGAACCACAACCTTTGGAAGCAGATGGCTTTCATCATGTTCACCATGTCATATTGCAGTAGTGGGTGTGCCTGCCTATGCGGAATTAAAACAATATACTAAATTAGAAAAGATCGTTTACTCATTTACTGGCTTAGTAATAATCAGGAAAATGATGAAGATGAAAGGAAATAGATGTCTGTTGAAAATATATTTGAATCTGGTCTCTAGAGAACACTTTTATAGTTTTTTGATGATATGTCACCTCCAGTTTACTTCCACTTGTATCACTTCACTTAACTTTTGAATATGTAGGTGCTGTCTTCCATTTTATACACACACATGCCCAAGCAGACAGGTTGTTGCTTTAAAATGTCAGCTCCATGAAGCATCACTTGAAAAATCCTCATGAATTTAACTAAGTTGGAGAAATTTGTGCAAAAATATAAGGTCAAAAGAGCCCTATATGACAGATCCTTGTTTGCCTGCTTGAGAATGCTTCAAAGGTCTTACTTATTTGCTTACCACCAAGGCCAAGAATATGTGTCAAAACTGCTTAAGACAGGGATCAGTTTTAATAAATACGACCTCAGACCTTCCAAGGTGTTTAGGTCTGGGAACGCTTACAGTACATCTGTTATTATTTTGGTTCAGCTGAGTTTATTGCTTTAATCAGCAACATTTCAAGAGAGCTGGTATAAAAAACCAGAAATACTAAGTTGTCTTCCATGTTTACATTTCTGCCATTGTGTAACTTTCTTTACCATGGCTAAAGTTATGAGATGTCTTGAGCTGTGGCGAAGCAGCCCCAGAAGGCAGAGAAAAGCAAATTAGTCCTTGTCAATGAGCTTGTGGAAGTCCTAAAGGCATTCAAATTATTTTGGGTTGTGTACGCGGTTAACAGGCATGATTCCAATCCATGTCATGTAGTCTCCTCATAAACTTATCAAGTTTTTCTTAAAACTAATTAGGAAGTGAAGGCTGCTGCTCCTCATGGATCTCTGTATGCTGATGGCTGACCACCATGCATTTTCCATGCCAATAATTCATTAGAAAATAACTAACCTCACAATAACTTACCAGAACCTGTGTAAGAACAAAAGCGTTACTTTTCCCTACTCATTTCATCCAGTGGATGTTTTGAGCTGCTTTGTAACTTAGTATGCTTGTTCTGTTTTGTTGGGTTTGTTTCTTTCCTCCCCTCAGTAGATTAGGGAGCTTTAAATTGCATAATTTATTCTTTGAGATCATTCACTTCAAATGGATCTGGAAAACATTCAGTGTAGAAACTACTGTGAGCACAGTAAATCTTCCAACTGTGCTTCATTTCAGTAATTTCTTCTGGAACACCTGTCCACTTTGCTGTTTTTTCCTGGTGCTGGCTTCTGAACTATATGCAAGGGGATTCCATAGAAAATCAAAAAGTGACTTGTTTCTATTAAATGAAGAGTTGTAGCTTAAAATGTTTAAAATGAATATTCTATTTCTGTGTCTTTTCTCATAATTTATATTACATGACTCTGAATTTCATAGTCTTGAACAACTAAATCTTCTAGGCAAATATTTTTCTTGCTCTGCTTCTGCTCTTAGCATCCAAGTTCCTCAAATTTCCCACTTCATCCCATACAAGCCTAAAATTGAGGAACTTCCTCTTAATTTATTGTCTGGAACTGAAACTATTCAGGGTCTTATTTGGATTCCAAAACTTGCGCAGAGATCAAAAACGGGAGGGAGGATCTCTGAACCTCAAAAGTTTAGCATGCAGTACTGTGAGACCATTGCCATCTTGTAACTAAGTGAAAAAGTTTAAGAGGTCTTAGGATGCTTGCATCCACTTGGATATTTTTGGAATTGAAAAACAGTTAGATCCAGGACATGCTAAAACCACTTTTTTCCCCCCCCCCATGAAGGAAGGTACTGGGCACAATTCTGAATCTTAATAGCAAAATATCCAGTACAGCAGCAGATACCACAAGCTGTAGAACTTTACTACAGTATCTGATAGTCAAAAACTGGGTGTCTGTGAATTAGGAATGAGATGATCGGAAAGATCTTCTGCATTACATTGTGTTTCTGAAGACCGAGTGGATAGTTTCATTTTTTAAGGTGCCTGCCTGAAGTGGGTTTCTGATTCACTGAGACAGGAACATTAATAATGAAGAAGGGGAAAGGATATAAACTACCTTGGAGGAGTTTGAAAAGATTAGGAAAGGAAGAAGAAGGACATGAGAAAATCTATGAATAGCAGATTTCAGATATTTCTAATCAGGAAAGAAAAAGGTAGAAGCTTCTAAAGCCTTTTATAAAGGGGGAAAAATTGCTAAATTTATTTATAGCTGAAGATGTCAGAGATGTTAGCAAAAGGGCAAAAAATAAATCAGATGTTTTATTATATATCAAAGAAAGCAGAAGACATAGTATCTGTAGATGTTAATTTTTTGCTTTAATGACTGACAAAAATGTTAAATTACAGAAAATGAAATTAGGCATTTTGAAATATCTATTTAAAGAGACCAGTCTGAATTATTAATACGGATTTTTCATATGTTTTGTATAAACAAGAAAGTTTCAGAGGCATGGATAAACACTTATTATTGTATCAGGTATTTCTAAATGTACTGATCTGACACTGGTCCCAAGAAGAAGTAAAACTGGATTCCAGAAAGGAAAACCTCTAGAATGTGTCAGCCACAATGAGTTTGTAGATAACTGGTCAGCCATCAGGGCTATTGTAAGATATTTTTATTCTAAAATGAATTTGATTTGATGCCACACAGCATTTTAATGGAAAAAAATGAGAAAAGAAGGAACATTTCTTTAAGTTAACACGTTTTAAAATGTAATTGGAAGCAGGTACATCATTATTAAACACAGTGTCTGTGTTTATCTCTGCAGAGCCCCTAGAGATAAGTCCTTGACCTTCTTTGGTTTCAATACTCATACTTGTATATGAGTATATATATGCTGTATATGTATATATGTACAGCTTGAATGAAGACCTAAAACCACTTCTGAAAGAAGCCCGACACAACAAACAGATAGAACATATATAAATATTAGGGTAGGGCTTAGTAATGGTGCTGACGTATTACTGGGGATGGGATTTGTCTTACATCCCACTGTCAGTAGCCCTAACATCAGGTGTGTAATCTGTGCTGATTGTACAGTTCTGTAGAGCCAAAGGAGAGTTATTAGCACCTCAAGGAGACAATCCATCCCACGTCATTATCTAAAAAGATGTGAGGAAGTGTCCTCGGGAGGTACCTGTGACTTTCCGACGGCTCACAAAGGAAGCTATGTGGCTGATAGAAAGGGACTTTGGGGTGGTTGAAGGTAGGTGAGATGGACATTACCCTGACATAGGCTTATTTGTATCACTTAACCCAGCACAAGTAATAACATGGCCTTCAACATACTGTAATGTTTTGTATCCAAAACCATAGAATAATAGCCATTATAATAAAGAATCAACTGTATTTTTTAAAGAAGGCACTCTATAAGACTTGAGGGTCATAGTTATCTAAATAAATGAAGTGATGCTCAAAACAGCATATGCTAATATTCGTAGCATCAGGAAAAGTGTTGGGAGGGAACAACTTTTTTTCTTCTACAGCTGGCTCTGATATGATTGATGTTGGGATGTAGAGCTCAGTTCTGGTCTCTAGTCTTCAAGGAGAATGTTGAATAATTGGGGAAGCAAAAGCTACAAGAAAGATTAGAGGATTATAAAACAATCCAAGACGTGCAACCTATTCAGCTAACTGGATATAGCCTGTCACGATGGCTTGCTCATAGTCATTTACGAACCCAAATTGTGAAGAGCAGATCTCATGACAGCAGTTCAGGGTAACATCCACACAGTATGAATCAGGTGTTAAAAAGTGAAGCACAACGAGCTCAGTTTAGCATTCCCACAGAAAACAATCTTTCCTATGAATTGTATGGAATGAAGGCAGCCTGAAAGTTCTGTGCCATGACATGGGAGCATGTTCACATATTTTTCCCCTCACAAAGAATCCATGTATTTATTAATTTCTGTCATCACTAAAACTGTGAATGGGGTGTTTGGAGTGAATGTACTTTTCTCTGTTTCTAGCACTTGATTGCTGCTATGATTATCACTCTAAATAGATTGTGTTCTTAAAAGAGAAACTCTAATAAGAATTTCAATGTGTTAAAGATACCTAACTGATCATTCAAACATCCTGGAGGCTCAGAGTCACAGAAAAAGAGTTTCATCCATTCTGGTACTCATGGAATGATGTTTTTTAAGCAATACAGTCTAACTCCAATACAAGAATGAGAAATCAAATTAGTCATAAAAATGAGAAGGCATATGCCATCTGTTAAGGAGAAAATCAGGGTGGATGAACGCAGAAGCATTTTGTGACTATAATATCTTCAAGCAGTAAGCAAACCTGGGCTTTCCTGTTTGTTCATGAACAAAAGCACGTTATTCTGCTCGTCACAGTGACTTCAGTATTTTCTAAGGCTTTTTGGCCCCCAGTGGCAAACTTACTGCATGCTAAGCTCCAGAGTATCTCGTTAAATAGAGTGATCTGGGATTACCTATTCTTTTAAAACATTATTATTATTACTATTATTATTATTATTATTATATCCTCTCCAATTTACCCACTCTTAGTAAAACCAGAAAAAACAGTGACAAAGACTGAAGTTTATAGTGTCCATGTGACTGGATGGTTCATTAAGGTGGTTTTGCGATGTGATGGCAGTTAAGTAAAAGATTTCTTTTATTCCTCATGCCACTGTTAAGTAGATTCAGGATTGTTTTTCTACCACATGCAATCCTATCTACCTTTTTACTTATTTGTCAAAATGCATCAGTGAACTGTGGGGATGCTTTTGTTTTGTGGAAGAGAGGAGTTCGAGGAGACTGTCTGGGGTCACCAGATAATTATGGCATGTTAAGCCTGGTGGTTGTCTGTCTTATTCTTTAAGGGTGTCATGAAAAACGAAACTTTTTTCAGTATTAATACACTTTAATAGTTCATCTCCTTTGTAGAATGAACATAAGACTGCAAGTTTCATCAGAGTTGGAAAGAATTTCTTATGTCCTCAATGTTCAGTCTAGTAACTACCTGTGTGAACTCATCACTATTACGTGGGAATGAATGTCAAAATATTCTTCAGATTTGCCTATGAGTGTATGAAAATTGTTAAGAGCCTGCCAGACTGGGCAAGAAATCCTGTTGGAAAGGGAATGTTTTTTCTCTGGGCAATAGGGCAAAGGTTGATCAACCCTTTGTTGCGTTAGTTTTTCTCCTTATGGATTATGCACACAGCCAGAAGACTCAGTTAAGAAAAATACATGCCAAAAATAAGAATAAAAATTGAAAGAGACAGGAAGGCCCTGAGGAGCTGGAGAAGATAGTGAGGAAGGCAGGCAAAAAAGATAATGTACACGTAGTGTACGTAATGGGTCTAGAAAAAAGATGGCACAGCTGGGAACTTCGTTTCTTCTTGCCAGTTCCTAGCTGCTGTCATAGCACTTTTGTGCTACTGACAGGAGGGATAATTTAAAGCAAACAACTTATGTTGGAAGATCAGATCAGCACGTCACTAGTTTGGGAGTGGCACATTGCAAATTTGGCCTGAAACTCCCTTTTCACGTTTCCTGTCTTGTGTAATACACTTTGTAGTCCTAGCCAAAGATCTAGGGTGCTACATGTATACCATCAAGAAACCATACTGATTCGTATCAGGATTCATGAATGCAGACATATTTTATATATACGTGTTCCCTATAAATGAGTCAATCATACAGTTCCTTTTAGTTGTGCAATGTTGTTCTCAGAGAGACACGATTGCACAGCTTGCCCCCAATTCTATGCACATTCGTAACATGTTTGCTAGTACCTGTATTGAACACTGTGTTTGAAAAGCACAGTGTAAAAGCAACAAGATTCTTGATTGGAATTAAGGTTTTGGCAGAGAAAGTGCAGATGAGAAAGTATTAAGTACAGGACAGTGGCATTCAGTGTGTCTTCTCTGCTTTTATTTTCATTGCAGTGATACCAAGGCCAAGTGTACTCTTTATTTTTGGCACAAGCAGAGGGATACTCCTGGGGTTTCTGTTGTTAACTTTTTACTGTATTACACATTTACACACATATCCATTACTCCCTTTCCTTATTTTCTAGGTAGTAGGAACAGTTGTACATACTACAAACGTAAAGAAGAAAACTCCTGTAAGACCAAAGGCTGCTGAAGAGAGTTTCTCCGAGATGTTTCTCATCATTGCAGTGTCTATGAGCTACTTAATTGCTGTAACGTTATTGCTAATTTGAATTCCTCTACACAAACCAGCCGTGCTACCCTTTGAAAATTTCAGGTAGGTCTTGAATTGGTTCAACTTGCAATAATTCAGCTGAAAGCAATAGGGTAATTAATCTTATTTAAAAAACAGTGAAACAGAAGTTAATTAAAATGTAAACAATGGTCTGCATTGTTACTGACAACTTTAGAACAAAGAATCTTAGAAATTCTTTGTGTAATGTTTTTTACCTGACTGCCCTCGGAGGAGAGAGTGGTTTTGCAGCAGATCACATTACCCGACTAACCTTTCTTTCACTTCTAAATGAAATATATTCTTCGCTTCTTCCAGTGCAATGCAGCTGGACAAACTGGAGCTAGTCAAAAGCTGTCAGAGTCCTGTTTGCTGGGGAGTTACCTGCTACCAGGAGGCTGCTAGACATGAAACACTGAGGAGAGTGGCTGGAGCCCCTGAAGCAACCAGAACATGGTGTGTCTGAGAGCATTGGGAAGAGAGAAACAGATGACCTGGAAAGTCAGAAGGCAGAAAAAAATGTCAGTCAGTGAGAAATGATTAACAGCTCTTCCAGTTTATGCCAAGGACAGAGGGTTCTCTCGGGCATTCTTGTGTAGTCCTGGCTGTCAGCTGGAACATGCTGAGGAACAGGAGCAATCCGGTGTATGGGCCTGGTCCAGAACTAGCTGAGCTGAGCAAAAATATTCTGGAGGTTAGGATCGGGCCCCCATTAAAGGGGCTTTGTGTTTTGTGTTTTTCAGGGTTGATCTTGCTATTCCTGTTCTTCATAAAATAAAAAGAAAAAAAAAAAGCCAGATAGGTGTGGCAAAAAAAAAAAAAAAAATCTGGAATTTATAAGCTCGAGGGGGAAAAAGAATCTTGCCAAGTTATCTTCCTACCTCACCACTGAATTGTTGCATAAATATGTGTCTTCTAATTTAGTATAAGCTCCAAATATCTACGAATGCAACAAAAATCAAATTTAAACAAGAAACCTTACAGTAGTGAAAATAACATATGACCAGTCATGAGATTGACAATGGATTTTATATTTGGCTCCTTCCTTTGTGGTAGCTGAGTAAGCCAACTCAGATTAGCAGGGTATGTTACGCATATTACCTGAAATGGTTTTCTGGCCCACATCAAAAGCCGTGAGGGAAAAGCTTCAAGTGATTTTTGTTGTTGTTCACGTAGAAAAGTGGGGTTTTCAGTAAAGACATAAATGGATTTGTGGAAAGGTGTAATTCCCCAGTGTCTTACTAATGATGATGTTTTGAAACTGCAAGTAAGAAATCAGCCTTGGGGACTTTCTACAGCAAAAACATGTCATTATATGCAAGAAAGGGTATGTTCTCATAGACTATTTTTTCTCTGCTATACATGCTGATGTCACTTGTTTGTTTACATTCTATTGTTTCAAGGTACATGCAAAAATTAATTAATAATAATAAAAGAGAAATATTGTCATCAAAGCACCATCATCACTTTTCAGATTAATCCACTGCACAGTAATGAAACCAAGGAATAGAGAAATTCAGTGACTTCTTGAACTAAACTGTAATTCCCATGACTGAGTTCCTGGCTATGTGGTTGCAAATGACATTTTGGTCTCAGTATAAAATGTCACAACCAACAAAGCATTACTGACCTGACTATAATTGAGGGAGTGAGACAGCAGGCATGAAAACCCATTCACTCCTAGACCCTGAGAGACTATAGTAAGCAGAGCTATTGTGTAAGGAAACACTAAAACACAGCCAGCTTCCTGCCAATGCTGTAAAACCCAAATCATGATTCAGTCCTGTTACACTTGTAGCCCTTTTATTTGCATTCCTGGAGAAATTGCTGTGACCAGTTGTTGTTAACACACAGATCCCAGAAAGAGGCTTTATTTGGATATGAAGATAGGGAAACAAGATTTCTTGTTCAGATGGCTCTGGCTTGAATGTCCTGTGCTGACAGCCAGCCATGATTTGGACTTGGGCCATCACAGGTGCTAAGATTGTTGGAGAGAAAGCAGAATAGAGCCCAGCCTGACCACCTATAGCTGAGTGACCATGAAGCACAAACTACAGCTACGAGAAAAGGCGATGCAGGTTTGCAAATGGTGATTCCCCCAATTACCTTAAGCCTGACCTCTTTTGCAAAGAAGGTCAGTGAAGGAGTAAAAGTTCACATGTGTGAGATTTAAATACATGGGCCTAAAGGTTTTGCAGAGCATGTTACAACGTAAAAGGACATTTTTCCTATTCACCGTGGTGAAGATAAAAAATTCATGCGTATGACACATCCTAGAATAGATTTTATGTGCATGGCCAGGCTAAACTCGGAGAAAACAACGAGGCAAAAAATGGTTCATGTTGACTGGTATTTTAGCTCCTCCAATCCTGACAGAATGATTTCCTTCAAGTGAAAGTTCCCCTTCCCATAAAGTTCCCCTTCATCCAAGTTCTCCAGAAATGATAGTAATGACGGCAGCCACGTATGTGAATTCTTTTGCTAAGGGAGTCACATTTTAACCCTGGTCCTGCTGATAATTGACAAGGGTGTAAAACCATATATATACACTAATATTATAATTCTCTCTATACATGAATGTAACGTGTACTGTTCAACAGGGTTTTTGACACCTATAATGTGGATGATGTGACAGAGTGCACTCTCAACAAATTCACACATGGTACCAAACTGGGGAGAGCTGGGTTGCTCTTCAGAGGGATCTTGACGTGTTGGAGAAATAGAGATGACAAGAACACCATGAGTTCATCAAAAGAAATGCTAAGATTTGTATCTGGGAGGGAATAAGCCCAATTAAGGCTGGGGACCAGCTGCTCAGTTTTGCAGAAAAGGACCTGGATGTCCTGATGAACAATAACTTCAACACGAGCCAGCTATGAGCCCTTGCAGCATAGAAGGCCAGCAACAACCTGGGCAGCGTAAGTAAGACCATAGCCAGCAGGCCGAGTGACTTGGAACGTTTGAGGCGCCATTTGGAGTGTTGTGTCTGAGTCCTCCAGGACAAGAAAGGCTTCAGCTAAATGGAGATGTCGCCTCTATGGGAGGAGGCTGTAGAAAGGACATTCAGTTTGTGGCTGTGGGAAAAGTGTTTGCTCGGTCTTCAGAAGAGAAGGCAAAAGAGAGGCCTCACTGCTATCTTCAATTACATGTAGACATGTAACTGTGATTGTCTTGGAGTTGCACAGTGAGAAAATGAGGCACAACAGGCATGAGTTACAACACAGAGAAATTCCGGCTGGATATTAACAAAATACCACCATAACAGGGGTTACATAGGTTGCCCAGGCTGTGAACCTTATTGTTTTTAACAGTGTTCAGGACTCAACCAGACAGCTCTGCAATCTGATCTATTTAACCCCATTTAGAGAAAGGAGCTGGATTAGATGTCCTTTGCGTGTATCTTTCAACCTAAATTATTTTATGATGTATGATTCTGTATGATTGTGCAGTGTTACACAGATTAGTTAGAAGGGCATTAAGATGGAGAAGTCCCTCATGGAATACAACAAAAATTAAACATTCGTGGCAAATAACTTATACTCAATAGAGCTATACTAAGCTGATTTGTATGTATATCAGTTGACAAAAGCACCATTTAATAATAATGATAGTGATAATGTAATTTATACAAGATATAGTGTATGCTTATTCTTGTTTCAATTCCGAGAGGACTCTTGCAATTAGCTAGAAAACTGAAATAATATTTGGTAAAGAAAAGCACAGCCCAACTGTCTTGCAGGAGTTAGCTGATCATTGCAAAACAAGGTTTTCTTAACCTTAACTGTCAAAATTTATTTTGCCACAACAATTTGTTTCTCATCTCAGTTCGGCAGGTAAGTAAGTGTTTGGTAAACTTCACTTTCACTGAAATCCAGACCCCTGTTTGTAATAGCAAATTAAAAAATACTTGCAGGTACACATTCTTTTAGAAAGGACGTGCTGTTTGTATTTGCACACAGAGCTTAGCACCACAGGGTTCAGGATGTGTGCAGTACCTTTGCTGCGTTCCAAATGATAACCTGATTAAACAGAGAAAAGAGAAGTGAATGAAAAACTTTATAAAATATCAGCCAAACTACTATTTTTTTTTGGGCCTTCAGCTGACCTGACAACAACCAGTGAGCAATCCTGGATGAGTGAGCTATGTTACTGTAATTTCTATAGGTAACAGAGAGAATGAAAATTAGTTATGCAGATCGGACTTATAACGTTGACGTGTGATCAAGTGTAAATAATAAGGCTGCTGGGCAGAGGCTTTGGCTTTAGATCATATACCTGATCCAGATTATTCCAACCTTTTAAAATGGGCTTTTATTCTCATGTAGAGATGCTTTCCTGTAAGACTTCTGGCTCTGGTCCAGAAAGAATCAGAAATGAGACACACGAGAGAAAGTAATGTCCTGAACCCTCCAAAGTATCAGATGAAGACTAGTTTCAGAGGAGATTAAAAGACGGATGAATTTTCCATGTATGGATGATCAGGACACCAGATGGGGATTGCATTTTTTTCTTGGGTGAATCTAAAGGAATGTTTCCTAAATGTAGATTGCATATTGAATATAACACCAGGCCCTGAGTAGGATCTGTAATATATATGTAAAAGGAATGCAATACATCTTGGAAATATAAGGCCAAGACACAGTCTCTCAATGATTCAATCATGTGCAAAGCCCTAAGTGAAAACCAAACAATTGGGAAGCATTAAAATGTCTGGCACTGCAGTTGTTAACAAGTAAGTTGGGAGCCAGACTAGGATTTCTTTGTTGCAGATACACAGGTTGTTCTTCTACGTCTCTATTCTTTCCTTTATTCTAGCTCTTGTCCTGTCATTGCCAAAAGTATTCCCTGTCTGTTCTGCCATCCCTTTTCGTAAAACAGACGTGTGAAGGAGAACTCCTGCTTTTCAAGTTTCTGTGATGATTTTGATGACTTGTCAATTCTGCTTCACATAAAAAAACATGTGCATGTCCTTGTTGAACACCAGACTTTGTGCTCACTTTGTCTTCTATTTTTAATCTTTAAGTCAGATTCAAATCTCATTGAGTGTTTCAAGACATTTTTATGTCTGGCTGGTTTTATTTACCCATATGCAAAGAGCTCATTATGGTCCAGCCCAAGTTTGAATCTGGGGAAGCAAGTTTAGTGATGGGCAGTCTTGTAGAGCATCTCATGATATCACCACTTACATGGCAAGAAGATCTGGAAGCTGGAAAAGAGATGATAAAGGGAAGTTTGAAACTGGACACAGAAGGCCACTGAGTTGAGAGAAGTTTTATGGTTGGAGAGTTACTCAGCAATCAAGCTGGCAGAGCAAGGTGAACTTGGAGAGGAAGGGCCCTTGATTTTAAGAAATGCCGTATCAGCTGAGATAGTAATTGAATAGTGAGAAGGAGACAAGGAGTGGGTGTAGATGTCCATTTTTTCCCCATCTGTGTGGTGTTTCTCCATGAAAGAATGTTTGGTATCTGGTACTCCTTGGAGTTTATGTGTCTGCTCCATATATCTGCAAACATAAAGAATTGCCTCAGCTTTGAGGCCCTGTCATGTGTGGGACATAAAGATGCCACTTCACTGAGAAGATGGCAGTCAAAGATCAGAAAAGAAGAGAGGTCCAAGAATCAGTCAGAAGACAGCACATCATCCTGCTTTGGTAGGAGTCCAATTCTGGACATGTTCAGGATAGAAAGCCTAGCCTCCGTGCCTGAATGATAGTACTTGGGGACTGAAGCAGGTGAATGTGAGAACAATAAAAACCCCAAAAGGCCTTTTAGATTTGTGTGCATGTAGAGTCAAAATTGCACTGTCATACGTCAAAATTGCCAGTGTTGTATGATCTGGAGCCACAGTGATAGGTAGGTTTAGGTGAAAGTGCTGTGAGTCCTTTCAGTCATGCTGCTAAGGACATCAAATGCCTGCCTGCAAGGACATTGAATTTTATTTGGAATGACAAACAGATAAGGAAAGATCTGCTTCTGCACTTGTCAATGCAATTAAGGACACATGGGCATCACACACTCGAAGAGAAAGTGGAGAACAAGACATACTCTTGGAAACAGAAGACAAGGTGTCTATAAGAAGGTGGTGATAAAGAAGGGGGCATTATGATGCCCCCTTACCCTCTCAATTACCTGAATTAGTCGGGACACTAAAAAGATCCTAAGGAGTAGATGGCGAAATTTTCCTTTTGATCTATTGCTAGAAAAGGAGTCAATGCTTAAATGTCAATAGCTGAGAGGTAAGATAGATGTGGTGATTGAAGAAACTCAGTGCCTGCCCTTCCCAAAAGAAATTAGGGTGGGTGCAAGCAGAGCACTCTGATGAGGGAAAGGAGGCAAAGAAGTGTGAGAGTTGCTGTTAAGCTCACAGTAGCTGCCACTGGACAGAAAAAAATTCCCCAAAGAAGTGTGATTCAGCTTCTGGGGAAAGTCCTGAGAAAAGACTATAATTTTTCCTTCAGGCTATAGCTTTGGGTTAGCCAGCCGCTCTGTGATGGAACCTGAGCTGGCTAGGGAACAGAGTGCAGCAGCTGGGAAGGGAAGCAATTGTGCGCAAAGGGTGTGTGATTCTCAGTTCAGATAGGGATACCAAAGGGTCAGGATGCACTGCAGATTGAAGCATTTATTTTGGAGCCACCCAAATAAGACAGAAATAGGGGTCTAATCTGAACTTTTCCTCCAGGATACCTGTACTGCAGAGTTATCTGAGATTTGTGCAATACAATTGGGAGTGGACCTGTAACACATTCATAAAGTTGAAATTCTTATTCCCAGGGTATGTGAACCTCTTGGTATATGTCAGGTTTGTCCAGGTTAGGGACTTCCCTGTCATTTACATAGTGAATAAAGCAGAATGAATTATAAGGATGTTAAGAGTTAAATCACATTAAAATCTGAATTCATATGCCTTGCTCAAACTCTTCCTACAGCTTTAACTTTCTGGAGCTAGCTGACTATCCCATGCCAGTCAGACACTTTCCAGCATGAGTCACTATGGTTTCCAAATTTTTCTTTCCCAAATAAAAATGAAAAATTCCAAATGTCTTACAGTTTTTTTTTCTATAGAAAAAAGGGACGGAACATCAAGTGCGTATAGTCGAAGAATTGTTTTCTATTTCCTTTTACATCCCTAGTCTAGACAAGAGGTACTATGATGAACCTTGCCTTTGCTGCCAATACCAACAGCACTTTGTGGTCTTGTTACCTCACGCCTGGCTAATTCCCAAGGACAGTCATAGCTAACGAGTAGCCCTTTCAATGGCCATTCCAGCAATTCATTTGGGCTACCCTTTCAAACAGCATGGAGAATTCTTAAGAGAGAAGGTCTTTTGTACCGGGCAATGTTTCACTCACTGCGTTTAAACGAGAAGGGCAGTCAGGTTGTAAAGATTTATATAAATGAGAGCATTGTGCACTGGAAAGGAGATTGGTATGTTTGATTTCAGCTGTTATTGATTTACCTTTTCCACATGATAACATTCATTAGGCAGGGTAAGTAAAGGCTGGGGTGTTCCATTTCAATTATCTATGGTTAAAATACAGACATTACGCAGGGTGGAGCGTCAGTCTAGTTTCAGTGGGCTGAAGTGTGAAAACATTTTCCTACCAAGTCATTACATAGGATGACATGACTTTTTTGAATCCTTTCCTGTCTCCTCCCCACCCACTCCACCCCTTTTTATGTTTTTATGTCTTTTTCATTGTTTTTGAGTATTTGTATTTCTGGTCAAGGGAGCTATTCTGCCACTTGAAATTTCCTGATACCTTCACTGCTGCTGTTCTCTTGTCATGGGTGAAGTACAACAGTGCTGGTAAGGCACTGGTCTCTCTGCCCAACACGTGGCTTGTGTCAGTGTCCCAAAAGATTCATAGATTTATTAGAGCAATCTCCTGTACCTAGGAGGTGACTCTGCTGTGAGAAGAGGTTGGACTAAAGGATCTCCAGGGGTGCCTTCCCACCTCAGCCCTCAAACTGCAAAAGAGCCAATCTCCTCTCCTTCCCTACAGTATAAGGTTGTTACACCATGTTGCTCCGGAGAACTAAGTACTTTCAAAACACTATTCTCTTATTTTAAAGGAAAACTAAGAATAACAACAACAACAACAACAAAAAAGGACAAAAAATAGTGTCACCTCAGGAGTAATTTCTTTCTCACTATTGGCTTCAGAGGAGCTTACAGTGACTTACTCAGGCTTAGGTATGTAAATGGAAATTTCCAGAGCTAAGTGAGATGAATACTGCCCCAAATTTTTTGATTTTTCAATTGAATGAATGGATGTCTCTCCAAAGATTCTTTCCTTCCATTGAATAGTGTTTTTAAAACATGAAGGAGTTCCCATAAAAAAACTCAAGCACTTCACATTAGATGTATCTGTTCAAAACACAGATTTTTTTTTCTTTTTACTTATCTCTTTGCTAAAATGCCAGAATCATAATTTGCTTGCACATGCCTGCAGTCATATTTGTGAAAAGAGAACATTAGCTTCCTTTCTTTTAAGACATGCTGAGTGTCTACAGCTCCTGTTAGTCTGTGTTGAAGAGATGAATAGAACTTCAGTAGAACATGGTTTCACCAACTTCAGAAATGTTTAAATACTTGAAAATGTTGACTTTTTATGTCCATCGCATATCCAAATTACTTTGATATCGTGGAGATGACCTTAGCTGTTGGCATCAGCTTAAAAACTTGAATAGAGATGCATTTCATTGAACCTGTGGAAAACAAGCTGTGTCTGCTGCATGATGTAGCTGGCATATGAAAATGGTAAAATAATAGAGGATTGTAAAACATTACGAGCAATGACTTAGACTTGCACTTAGAGCTGCAGGTACTGAAAGCACAACATTTTCTTGATTATTTTGCCAGATATAGAAATGGAAAAGCTTATAATAAGGATTTGCACTAATAAAAAACTCCCAATCTTATCTGACTGTACTTTACAAAAAAAGCCACACGCTTTCCCTGTCCGGAGATGAAGCAGGAGCTCACAGACATTCCTTGACAGGCTCCTTTTCTTATGCGTTTGCTCTGGTACCATCTTTTCTCCTTGATCTTGTCACTGTGGTAGAGAACTGGTGACGCCAAATTTTTCCTCAATTGTGCTTCTAATTCATTAGGCGGAGCTGGGCAACAACAACCTGTCTATAACAAAAAGATTAAAATGATGTGCACAGGAATGGAGGGGATATTCCGGGTATTTTTTCAATAAGCAAGCCCTTTATTTGCCCTTTAAGATAGTCTTTCCACTCACAGCACTCCACATGGTTCAAAAAGTTTTTGGACAGGCAGAGACACTCTCCTGGTCATCTCAGGCTCTAGAATCCAGACATTTCTGGGTCAGGTACATGCAGCTACTGTCTGAGGCAGAGGTTTTATTTAATAGACATGAAATGGGTGACTGTTGCAACCCCAGGCACATTATAATAATGTTGACTATCATGCATCTGATTTCTAGTAAAAATTTTTTAACTTTTATAAATCTTATTTCTTTATGGCATTTTCTGCCTGATTGAGGTTCTCATGACCAGAGGCGTCTTCGTGGGAGAATACTTTAAATGCAAATAGCATCACCTCTTTAAAGGTCTATTGGAAATGGTCTTCAAGAAACGTGATGTATTCTGGAAGGTGTTTTAAATTCTTTTTTATGAAAAAATATAGGAGAAAGGTAATGGTATGATTTTTAGTATTTACTGTGTAGCAGCAACAGTACCATGTACTGTCATGAAAGATGTCCAGCTGATGAGGAAAATTAGATTATTGGAAGAAATGGTTAAAGTAGGAGTAATTTAATCAATGAGGACAGGCATTTATAGGCGATGGTAAGGGCTCTGCTTGAGGACCCTACAGTATTAGGAGACATAATTAAATATTTAATACTTTTATTGGTGATGCATGGCACGTACATTGTTTGGCACTGACAGTGAGCAGATTTGAGCAGTGCTGGACATGTTCAGGTCTTGATGTTTTTCCTTAGAAACCTTAGCTCTGTGTTCGTGTCTGAGCTGTGGTGCTGCAGCTTCTTGGGGAGAACATCAAGGAGAAAGTTTTGTAATCCTGTTGTCAGTGAAGACTTTTGACCTTGCTACCTAAAAAGCAGGACAAGCCTGGGATGGTAAAGACCTGGAGACGTGTCCCTGCTCCACCCCAATGAGGTAAGACAGTTTTCCAACAGCTTGGACTGGCAGATCGGAAAGATGACTTGTGCTTTTGTATATTTGTTTTCCAAAAGGGTCAATTCTTTGCCAGACTTGTCCTTGTCCTTTAGACCTCTGGTGTGTTTAACTCACATACTGAATTGTTTTCATCTGTGCTGGGCAAGGTTCTTGCCATCCAGCTTGTGAATGACTGTATAGTACCTACAGGTTTTGCAACCAGATGAGTCTCCTGCACTCAGCTGCTCTATGAGGTGAAATGGCTTTAGTGTGCCCGGTGCTTTGTCTGCAGTGCATGGGGGAATCAGGCAGGGTTATTTTCTGGCTGGGGAGCTATTTATTTTTGTTGAACCTTTGTCACATGTTTTGCAATTGCCTTTCTGGCCAACCCCCCCCCTTTTCCAGTATGTACTTCAGTGGAAGCCTTGGCACATCCTGACAATGTGATGGTGCTTATTACTCATGAACATATTGTCTCACTTTTGATTGAATGTCAGCACTTCTTTGATCAGTTTCCTTGTGCCTGGATTAATTAGGGCAGGAGTGACACACTCCTCCATGAGCCTTGGCTAGCCTTTAGCCCTGTATCTTTGCGAGGAGGTTTATCATGCAACTGAATCGGCATTAAGTCATGAGGAACTGAGAGAATGCAGTGAGAAGAGATCAAGATCTTACTGCTCCTGTGAGCAGAGATGTTTCTATCAGGCTACATCAGGGATGTATTTGTGCCTGGTTTACTTTAAGTATGTCCTAGTTTTGCCCCTTTGGGCGATGCAAAGGAAAAATTTTTCATATTTCTTCTCTGTTCCATGCTGTACTGGCTACTGGTTTTGTTTCTGAGTGTTTTGCTTGCTCTATCCAGATTTTCTCTTGCTCTGTGTTTATTTTTACTGCCCAGCAAAGACCAGACCATGCACAAACTCCAGCAGCTCAGAACCAAATTTCAGGCTTGTGTCGTGCCTCGTCCCTTTACTGTGGAATACAAAGTCACAGGGAGAAACAGAAGAAAAAAGACTGGATTGGATCAGGTCTTTCCCTTTCTACAGTTATTTTTATCTGTTCTTCCTATTTCTTTTTCCCCCTCTAGGAACTTCCAGCGTAGGTTTAAAAACAGCTGTGGTATATTCCTAAAAATTTTATATCGGATCAGGGAAAACTTCCTGTTTTGAAAAGCTGTCAATGTAAATTACTTCTCACTAGCATCTCATATTTAGTTCAGACAGTAAACTTGTATATATGTCTAGTATCAATTTATTAAACAGTGGGTTCCTGAGCATGGCTTTTTCTTGTTTTTTTTTTACACAAGCAACTGGGTTTGAAGTGGTTATTTGTCTGAGACTTCTGCTTTTCTTCTTTATCATGTGTTTTCTGTAGTTTTGTGGTTTAAAGAATTTTACAAATCAAGCCTAGCCTTTCCTTGTTTCAGATTTCTGTACTAGTGAAGAAAAAGCATGTGTGTATGTGCATGCCTGTTCACAGGCAGGGTTATGGCAGAGACGGTGGGTGAAGCAAGTGTTGTGATCCTTTGGGTCTGCTACTGGTACATAACAGTAGACAGTATCCTTTCGTTTTCAGATTCAGGTAAGCTTGCTTCTTCTTGTTGCGTGGTTCCTCCTAACTGGGAAAATTCAGGAAAGGATTTCATATGTCCCTGCTATCTAGTATTTCTAGAAAAATACTTTTTTTTGTTTGTTTGTTTTAGTGGTCATAAAGCCAGGCAGTGGGGAAAAAATGCAGTCATAGTACTAATTCATGATCAAATATAATAATAAAAAATATTAGCCAAAATCAACACCAGAGTAAATCTGGTGAAGAAAACTTGTAAATCTGCACTGTGTAAACTATTTTGATGAGTCTGTTTCTCTAACCTTTTCCTTAGTTAAATTTGTTAAGATATTTTAATTTTTTTTTACAGCTGTAGAAGGTTAGTATCAAATTACTGTAGAAAGAATATGCTGCTGTCTCCAGACATTCTTTTCTCCCCTTCATCTCCATCATCTCTAAGTTCGTGTCACAATGACAGAAACATTGCCAGAACCTGACTTGTCTTTCCTCTGCACCTCTGCAATAACCTGTTCATACCTTAATCAATTTGGATCTCATCTCTCCAAGTGCCTGCTACTGTGTTCTTCCTAAGTCTTTATTTCTAATCATGTTCTGCAATGGAACAAGTTAAACAATGGGAAGAAAACAAAAAAGAAGAAATAAAGTCCAGACTTGTGTCTAGTATAAATCAATGAAACTTCAGTGACCCCATTGTTTTCAGTAGAATGATGATTTTACATTGGTCTAGAAAGTCCGTCCTGGCATTGGCTATAATTCTTCTTTGCTACATAGAAACATTTGCTATTAGCAAATGTTTTTAAAATATTTAATAATATCTGCTCAGTGAGTGAGGACTTTCACTATGTATTCACCTAGAAACAGGTATAGTACTATATGCAAAGAAATAGGATCTATTGCTTATTATTCCTAAACTGTTTGTTCTCTCCTGCTTGAACAGCTTTAGTCATGACCCAGAGCTAGCTGACTACTACTCATAAATAACTGATAGCTACTATTCTGTGTGCATGATGAAAATAGATTTGCATAAATTATGGGACAATTAAATATGGCAAATTCTCACAATTAAGTACATGCTTGCCAGTGATTCACTGACAGAAAAAAACAGCTGATGCCTTCAGATACTTTATTCACAATTACTGTTTTCTTCCAGTTCTCTCAGAGAAAGCGTGACTGCTAAAAAAGGGTTTAGCTTTCTTCTAGACCTGCTGCCTGTGCCGCTATGCAGCTCTTCCATTTCAAATTTCTTTCCTCTGTTTTGTTTTGTTTTGTTTTGTTTTGTTTTGTTTTGTTTTATTTTGTTTTGTTTTGTTGATCTCTCTATTCGGATATTCCACTTGCATCTATCCTCTCCCCAACTCCTCTTCCATTTACTCAGGCTGCGGTTTTTTGAAGTAGTGGTGTCTTGGAATTTTAATGAGGAGGTGGATAACATTGACATTTGCCCCATGTCAGTTATCATAGAATACTTGAGGTATGAAGGCACCTCTGGAGATCGTCTAGTCCAAACCATTTGCTCAGAGCAACTAAATGGGGTCATTTACCCCAAAGTTGACCCAACTTTTAGGGTCAACTAAAACATATATTTGGATGTATCTTCCCGTCTGGAACTGGAGTAGGTTGTGGTCTTTCTCCACCAGTTTGACTGTAGAAAAATCTTTTGGTGCTCAGCAAGCCTGTGTGTTTGCGCACAGCACCACAGCCTGCCATGGAGACATAACTGGAGACCTGGAAGTGTTGGATAGCGACTGATGTTGCAAGCCCCTGCGTCACCTCCTGCCTTTTTGAATGCTCTTCCATAATGACTAGTATGTGTCCACTCCATAGTAATATCCTATGCATATTAGGAAATGTTCATTGGCTGCATGTATTTCAACAATACATTTAGGAATGCACATGGTATAGTGATATTTTGGGAGCAGCCTTTTTAAGAGAATCAACTTCGGCTCTATTTTTGAAACTGCAGTTCAATGCACAGTTAATTGCTGGCCCAGCTGATACCACTTATTTATCTGACTTCCTGAATTAAAGGCACAAACAAGTAATGGGATTCTAAGTGTCATTATTTGCACATGCATTTGAATAGAGATGCAAAATATAGAAAGAAGAAGAAAAGATTCATTCTACTGTGTTTTCCTGCATACTGTGTATTGGATAATCTCAGCTATCTTTGGCTGTGTTACTTCTGGATCTTCTGGAGAGTATGATATGGAGCAAGAACATTAAAAGCAAAGCCTCTGCCTATGCTCGGGAAAAATAAGCAAAACAAAGCGAAATCCCCAATGTTATTTTTATTTCACATCACCACTAAAGAGAAAAAAGTACTAAAGCAGACTAATCTGGAAATCTGCCTAGACTGGCAAGTTTGGCAGCTAGTATATTTAATACTCCTTTAATACTAAATGAAAAAATCTCAAATCTCAGATCTTGATAAAAATTATGCATTTTTCTTGGAATTCTCTGAAAAGGCTCCCCTTGCAAGTTGGTAGAATATGGTAAAATCACTGGATATCCATAATAAGCATAATTGGTTCTTGGATTAAGGTGGATGAATGTACAAAAAGTGTCTAGATTTGCGAGAACAACCCTTTCGCCATTACATTTTCATTTAATAGGTAGAGAAAGAACCTATTGCTGCCTTGCTTCTGCAGATAATTTGACTGTGCCACTGATGCTTAGGATCACCTGCTCAGTTTACTTTCAAGAATTATCAATTGTATTTGTGCTGCATTACTGGACCACTCTGCGTTATCCTGTATTAGGGAAGAGGAGGTGTGCTTTTTGTCCATATGCGCTTTCTGTAAGAGAAACAGTGTATACAGAAGTGGCTGAGCTTCTTTCACTTAGTACGAACTGGAAATTGCAACTAGGGTCAAGTTTGCTTTCTATTGTCACCATCCTCTTCAGTTGCCATTGGCTGTAAACTGATCAAATAGATTAATTTCCACCTTGAATGTTACTTTGGGTTTCTTTTCCTGCTTCAAGTTAAAGTTGCTCAAAAAGCAATTTCAGGGATGTCTTAGTGTTTGCCTAGTAAAGATAAAATGTTATACAGACTTTTCAATAAGTATGTGCACCGTGATCTAATTTTTGGCCAAGTTGTTTTATCTGTGAAGCTTTGAAAGTGAGATTAAAAACAAGTGACTATTGCTATCCTTGAGAAAACCAATAAAACCATAACTTGTTAGAGTCTCTGAGAAACCCGATTTCCATGGTCAGCACCAACATTTCTGAAGTCTCTGTCAAGTGGAGCCATGAGGAAACTGCAGCATCGGTATAAGGCTGCCCTGGGACAATGTATTGTTCCTTCCAGGGAACAAGAGTGTAGACCCAGAACCTGCCCTGTCTTGTTCTCCCAACACTCTCCTGGCTGTAGCTTCAAAACTCAGAGAGAGGAGAAAAATATGGATGTTACAGGAATAGCCTGGCTGAGAGGGGAGAAGCAGTGAGAAAAGGAATTGATTAGGGAACAGTGACAAGAGGTGAGTTGGAACCAGGGGAAAAAAAAGCAAAAACAGAGAAAATGACATGGGGAACAGGGGAGGCTGGGACAGGTTGAGGAGAGGATAAGGGTTGGAGCAGGCTGGGAAAATGGTAATATGAGGCACAGGACAAAAAGCTTGAAACAAGGAAGGACCGCTCTTTCTGGATCAGGTGACGAAAATATATACCATCTTGTTGAAAGGGAAGGGTCAGTGTTCATGTTCATGCACTTGGGTGGGCTGTAAACATGATGTTCACAGTGCATCCTCCAGATTATTGATGGAGTAGTTAAACAGTACGGATCCCGGAATAGTTCCCTGCATTACTTCACTTCTACTGGTCTCCAAGTTGAGTACAACCCACTAATCACTACATGCTGCACCCCATCATTCAACCATGTTTTTTAAAAAAAGCCTTGTCATCCATTACAAGTCTCAACTGCATTTGAGGTTTAGGTTTCCTGACACCATCAAGTCCTTTGTTTACTTGCTGGATTGGATATTTTTATGACAGTTGTATCTAAACTTTGTACAGCTCCTTTAAATAACATTGTGCCTTTTATTTAGTCTTTCAGTATCTACAGCACCTGCAGTAGTCATCAAGACAGAAAGAGGAAAGAATAAAAAAGTACATGGTAACTGTATGTCCTTTAACTTAAATGTAGTTTCAAGCGGGAGTCACATATCTCAAAATCAATCCAGGTAAAATATACAATCAGTTGATTTGCAGGTTTAACAAATACTTTTGATATTTTTTTTCCAGGAGGAGAGATGGTTTAATTTTAGCTTGAATTTATAATACATCCTCTTCAAATTTGAAACCAGCAATTTCCTGACCTCTCATCTGCTCTGCCTCTGATCATGAGACACACACCTGCAGATCTTCTAGTCACAGTTTCTGTAACCTATTTTCTCCTGTTTTTAGTAACACATAAGTAAAACACAGAACTAAACAGCCCTACTCTTATGCTTGGGAAAAAGGAAGA
The DNA here is from genome assembly GCA_013397755.1 of Cnemophilus loriae. Classification (NCBI taxonomy): domain Eukaryota; kingdom Metazoa; phylum Chordata; class Aves; order Passeriformes; family Corvidae; genus Cnemophilus; species Cnemophilus loriae. The sequence goes on along the minus strand of VZTF01002837.1, from coordinate 201,308 downwards.
AGCGCTACATCCGGAAGTATGGCCAAACATTTTTTTTTCCACTGGACAGAAAAATCATTGAAAGAAGAATGATCTGGAAGATTATAACTGCCATGAGCATTAGAAATTGTGCTTCAGCATTCTTACAAAAATAATCCCTGTTTGGAGATTTTTGTCTCCATATCTGACCTCCTCTCAAATTTTCCTGTGTTCATTCTCATAGCAGCACTTTCAAGTAATTATGAACTTGCCATCCTTGTTTCACAAACAACGAACTGCAGTCATCATTTTGAACTACTTGATTTTATGCTGAAGGTGGATTCTGACACCTTGACTGGGGAAAGCTCAGCAGCCTGATTACCTTTGATAGCTGCCCAATGCCCTCTGTTCCACAGAGTTCCCCCATAGGACCTGTGGGTGCTGTTGCTTGCTCCCTTCATGGCCCACAGTGCCCATCAGCAGTGCAGGGACAGACTAAGAAGTCCTGGACATCACCATCTGCCAAGGGACTTCATCCCATGGAGTTTTTCTGAGGTCACCAGAGGCACTCAGAAAGGAATAAGTTTGATTTGAAGGGCAGCAGTTATATCCTCTTTCACCCAGGGTGACAGCTGGAGAAGTTTTAGATGGAGGACAAGGCTAGCACAAGGTGTGTGCTAGCTCAGAAATGAGGTCAGCAGTGCAGCAGCGGGGTGCCTGACCTAAGCATCAATCTTTTTTCTAGCAAACAGCTTCCTTCTGGGCAGTTGACCTGTCCAGCAAAGGCAGCCCCTTTTGCTGCATTTTGTACTTGAGTGCTCCAAATGAAGGAATGAGGGCAGAGGTGCTCACTGGAGCACTGGGGCTCCCCAAGTACCATGTGCATAACCAGAGTCCTCCTGTTAGGGACACAGCCAAGCTAGGAGGTGCAAGGCAAACTGCTCAAGCACTGAGTGCTTGCTGTTTCGAATGCAGCATGCCCAGCAGCTCTGATAATCTCGAATTAACCCCCATCAACTTAAGGGAGATGAGGAGAAAAAACCCTAGAATGGGAATCACAAGGAAAGGACAAGAGAAGTTTTGGATGTCCTGTCCATGGAAGTGTACAATGCCAGGCTGGATGGGACTTTGAGCATCTAGTCTAATGAAAGGTGTCTCTGCCCAAGGAAGGGATGTTGGAGCTAGATCATCTCTAAGGTTCCTTCCAATCCAAACCATTCTAAGATTCTGTGGCAATACAGGGCATGCGAAATATCTCGGTAAAATCAAGAAACTGATCTATACACATGCACATGTAAACGTTTGTGCTTCTATTTAGTGATACTATGAATAAGTAAATATAAACAGTAACACACCAAAATGTCTGCTAATTTTATTTGACATATTTATATTGATTCCATTTGAATAACTGGACCATTTTTGTGATTGTATGTCACAACCAAAAGGAGTTCAACAGCTGATTTTCTGTTTATCCATAACTTAGTGTCAAAATACAGATTAATTTTATCTTTTCTTATTCTGAAAACATGGGGGTTAAGCTATTCGAATCCTGGATTTTCAAGCTTGGGTAAATGACCTTATAATATTCAGAAATACTTTGTTGCATCACTTTATTTGGAACTCTTTCTTTGACTAGAATGCGGGGAACATTACAATTATAAAATAGCTTATGAAGACTAGCTTATTGCTATTTACTTAGTAATCACATGAATTCTTCAATTTCTGCTTCAAATACCACTTTTCAAAGCAGAAACACTGCATCCTTCTTAAAAAAACTGACAACTTTGTATTCGCTCAAAAATCAGTCAGAGAACTAATATTTTCTAGTGCCAATCCTTTTCTGTATTTTTGCCTAGCTAGCCTCATTTTCACAGCTTTTATGTTCTCCACTTCTCTTGCCAGACTTTGAGAGCTGTGAGCTGTTTTTTTTGTTTGTTTCGCTTTGATAGCCTTGACGCTAAAATTCAAGATTTCCAGACACTCCTTGCCCACTGCCAAAGGGTTAAAGAAGAACATTGGCTTGTTTGGTAGGTTTTTCCATGCTTTTATGGCTCTGCAAAAGGCAACATCCAAAGCAGTAAAAACAAAAGGCACTGAAATGCAGATTTACTATGTTTTTTCCACCTTCGTCATTGTATGAGATTTGCCTCTACACCCATTTTACTGCGGGAGTAGCACAATGAATGCTGCTCTTTTAAAGGGAATCTGTCACTGGCCAATATGATGATGATGATGATGCACATCTTGTGTGATTCTCTCTTCTTGTTACTATGTGGTCTCTTCTTTAAAGAAAGTTATGACTTTTGGGTATCACAGAATTTTGCAGTGAACAACAACTGTTCTTTTTTTTTTCCAGGGATTTTACATTTTTTTTCATGATGTTATGATTCCTGAATTCTATTCCTATTAGCTGGTATTCATGGGCCATTTTCATATATGCCAGTCTGATGCCCATTCTGTTCTATGGACTTGCTGGCAGCAGGTGCCAAGGGTTATCAGGGGGAGAGCTGAGAGGATGAAAGAGGATGACAAACTTACAGAATGTATTGGCATGTTTATTTGCAGTGTCATATTCAATCAAAACTAACATTTATAACTCAGCTCCTTCATGGCATTCTCAACCATGGTGTAAAAGACCAAGAGTAAACATGTCAGCTTGAGACAGAAGCTCATGACAGCGAATGAGACAGATTGTCTTCTCATCTCAGGTTGAAAATGAAAATTTCCTAATGTGGTTAAACTTGCCTACTGCTGCATTTGTAGATGGGGAAAAAAACAAGACAAATGAGAATATACAGAGTATTAGATTTTGAAATGACATGAAGTACCTTGTCTGTCAGTAGAAAAATGACGCTCAGTTGAACTGATACACCTTTCTCATTGCATTCTCAGTCTGGTGTAAGATAGCTGCTTCTGAACTGGGATATATATTTTATAGGCATTAAGGAGAAGAGAAAACACTTTACGGAGTTTATGAAGCTGTTTGACTATTGCCAAAGACAAAAAACCCCCAATCATTTGGTCTCTTTAATTCCCCTTTTCTCTCTGAAAGAGTCCTTTTTTTTTTCCTAATTGCATCTATTTTGCTGACACTTTCCCAGTTCCTCCAGTAAAGAAATGAAGTAATAATAACTAATTCCAGGAATAATTTTTCAGTGTCTCCAGCAGGTATGAATGCCATGTTGTCAACACGCAAGAGATCGGGGAGCTCACTGCCTAGTAAGATGAAAAGATGTAACATAAGCAGCTGGGCTAGTAATCATCTCTCTAACTAGAGCACACTGCAAACTAAACTAGCTGCTGGTACAATTAGGTCTCCTCGTGCTAAGTATTCCTGAATGGAATTCCTCTGGAATGGCACTTTTTAGGATTACATGCTACTTTAAGGCCTTGTCTTTGTGCTTCCCCACATGCCTGAGATGACCACAATGCACTGCCATTCTGGCCCCAGGCAGGCAGGCAGTGCTGAGACATCATCATCCCTTTGCTACAATGACCAGAACAAGTGTCTGGGCACTACTGAAAATAGTAACAAGCCTACAGTCTTTGCTTTTAAGGAGCTGGGTGGGAGCAGAGATACATTAACAGATGTTTTATCGTATTCACATATTTTCCATATGACAGATCCTTCGACAAGCAGCTGTCGAGTAAGAGAGGGTGAACAATGTTAGCATCTATGCCTTGGATTGTTTTCTTATCTTTTCAGCTCAGGCACACTTGTGTTTCAAGCCCCACTGATTTTAAAATTTACTCTCCCACAGTGTTTTAAGTGTGTACCTATGTAGCTCAAATGTGATTGTTATTAAGCTGCATCTGAATTTATGTTCAGCTCTCAGACATAACCTCCAGAAGATGGACTTTTCCTCTTCTTACTCTCAGTCCCACCGTGACTCTGCATCTGAGTAAGTGGTGTAGAATTTGGCCTCATCATAACAGTATCTTCCAAATAATGCCTTCCAAAAATAGCTACTGCGTACATCATCTCTGTCTCCAGTGGCCATAAATCAAAACCGCTTGATAGCACTGACATGGACAGAGATATGTTCATTATTATGCCAGTCAAAAGGCTGGTCTCCATATATGTAAATAACAGTCAATGTTGGTTTCCTTAATTATTGACATATTGATGTTCGTGGTCTCAATCAGATAGTTACCTTCCTGGGATGACAACAAATTGTTTCCACTGCTCTTAGAATTCAGTTCAAGAAAATAACATTTTTAATCTACATTATTTTGTTGTCTTGTTTGCAAAAATCTCAAGATTTGGAATTAATCTGATTTAATATATGTACAAATTACCCACAGTAGTAATTTTTCATTCTTAAGAGGCCCCTCTGATATTGTTAAAATTAATGGCATATGGTAATCCTTTCAATTTTCGTCCCTCTTTGGGAAGTGAGTCAATAACTATTTAATGTCATCTTATTATGGTTCCCTAGTAACTTTTAGTTTAATCAGTGATGGTTACATTTGTTGAGAGAATTCTGCTTATGTTCAGCTCCCTTCTCACAGGGTAAATTTCCCCAGTCCAGTGAGTCTGAGCAGGCACTAAGTGACACACGTCCCAGCTGCCAAGAAATGTGGAAATGCTCAAATTCAAATTCACAAGTCAGCCATGTATCGGTTGCTATGACCTTCTCTGAACACTTTCATCCTACTTCCTTTTAAAGTAGACTTGACCACATCGTACCTATCTTTCCCTCTCTCTGTACCCTTTTGTATTCTGCATTCTCCCATCAGGAATGACCTGTGATGCTGTAAGCATCAATCCTGGAGTAATAGACTACCAAATGTTTGCACTGCATAGTAAATTGCCTTATAATACTAATACTAGAAAAAACTGCAATATAAAGACCAGTATGAATATTCCCACTCCAGGCTAACAGATGCTGTTCAGAAGTTTCTTATTCGACCACAAATCCAGCTGAGCTGTTGGTTCAGTAGAGACCATATGTTTCACACAGAGGGTGCTTAGAAGCACATTCAAAGCACTGAGGTCTCGAAGTTGACATCTTTCAAGTATGTTTTAATGCAATGACTATAACAAGTAGAGTGTGACAAGGAAATGGTGAGAACTTAGGAGTATCTAGTGCTATTCTGATTTTTTAAAAATACGCATTTTATATTTTTTATACTTAATATTTATGGAGGCATTGAATAATCACCAGTTATTAAGAGGCTTCACAGGTAGGAGAATGGACCTAATCTGGAAGAGAGAATCAGTATGATGATGAAATTTTTCATAGCATTATAGGACATGATGAGCTGGAAGGGATTCACAAGGATCACCGACTCCAACCTCTGGCCCTACACAGGACAATCCCAAGAGTCACACCATGTGTCTGAGCACATTGTCCAAATGCTTCTTGAACTCTGTCAGGCTTGGTGCTCTGACCGCCTCCCTCGGGACCTCGTTCCAGTGCCCAACCACCCCTTTTCTTAAACCACTACCAACCTAAACCACCCCTGACTCAGATTCAGGCCATTTCCTCAGGTCCTGTCACTGGTTCTCAGAGAGGAGAGATCATTGTCTACCCCTCTGCTTCCCCTTGTGAGAATATTGTAACTACAATGAGGTCTCCTCTCAGTTTCATCTTCTCCAGGCTTAACAAGCCAAGTGACCTCAGCTCCTCCTTGTATGGCTTCCTCTCCAGACCCTTCATGATCCTTGTGGCCTTCCTATGGATGCTCTAACAGCTTAATGTCTTTTTTATATTGTGGCACCCAAAACTGCCCCTAGCACTCGAGGTGAGGCCGCCCCAGTGCAGAGCAGAGCAGGACAATCCCCTCCCTTGCCCAGCTGGCCATGCTGTGCCTGATGCCCCCCAGGACACGCTTGGCCCTCCTGGCTGCCAGGGCACTGCTGCCTCATGTTCAACATCAGCTTGGCTCTAACATATACATATACTCTAACATATACAGGGTATTTGGCTTTCTTGGATCAATACTGTGTCATCAAAAAGGAATTAAGATTTATGTAGAGGGACCATGGTAAGATTTAACGAGGTAAAATGCCTACCAATTGTTTCCTCCCGCATGTTGTAATGCTGGTGCTATAAAACAGCTCTCAATCCCTTACTTTGGGAAGATTATACTTTGAAGATCATAACACACATCAAATGATCATATTGGGAAGCACAAATAAAGAGAAGAAAATAAATTCACGTGTTTCAATGTTCTTCCTTCATGACATTCCCTGGAGGAGGCACTTGGGAGGGTTTCAACTCTTTCTGCAATCTTTTAAGGAATAAGAAAACGGAAAAGGAGGTGGCTATATTTCCAGCTTTTGTTGTTTTCTGAACCATATGACACTTGCATTACAGCAGCCATAAACCAGACTGAGAGCTTTTTAACTGTTAACTTGAACTGTGGGTGCTGCCAGAGGAGAAGGATGTTTTAGCCCTTTAACCATTTTAATATGGGAATCTCTCATTTATGCATTAGGAAAGCCTTGTGTTTTCATCATTAGAGCCATGCTGCAAATGAACTAAGTATGCAATTGCTAAGAAATAGTCAAACCAATGAAAAACAAACCGTTTCAACATGTTGTTTTGCTCTAATTCACTGTAAGGACCTCCAGAGGAACGAGAAAGCTAATTTGACAATGCGAAAAGGACCCATCACACAATAATCATGTGCTTTTAGAAGAAAAAGATAAGAACTTGACAATTAATGCTAGTTTTAGTTGAGGTATCTTGATTTTAGAGTACAGAACTTTTATTTCTTTAAAGACTGGCAGAAGGTCAGTCCTTGCCTACGAATGGTTTTCATGATGGAGATTAAACTCTGTTAAAAGATTTATTATGTAGGATTATAGGATCACCTCCATGATGAGGAATTTATTGCCAATGTAGCTGATAGAAACTATAAGCAGAAAAAGCTTTCCTTTTCCTTTGCAGATTCTGACCAAGGTGTTAGGCTCAGTGCTGCTGTCTTTGCTGAAGTAAAGCTTCTCTGGAGGAGAACATACTGAGACTAATAGGTTTTACATGTGTGAAGACTTAACAGTTTTCTGGTTTATCTTATCATGTAAGACCACTTTTCATTAACTGTGAGCAGAAAGTGACCTTAGGTAAGGTTTTAGTGTCAAATGTTCCATGTGATGCACTTTATTTAGTGTGCGTGAACTTTAAAGTGTTCACATGGCTGCTTTGAAGCTCCTTTGTCACTGTCATTATAACAAAAACTGTTGTAATGAGTACATATAAAAAAGTACAAATACAAAGCACAAAAACTGTACTGAGTATTTCCATCTTAGTTTGGGAAGGTACTTCATTGTGAGCTTAACTAGGATCACGGATACACGTATTTTACTGAGTAGGACCAACTAGAAAGCAATTCACTACCACCAAGTTTTACATGCATGGAGAACTCCCTGTTGGTGGTGGGTTTGTCTTATATCATAAACTCTGTTTCATGGACAATGAAAGCTGAGTGCTGCTTGCTTAATGTAATCAATCTGCATAAACACCTCTACTTAAAGTGATTATTGGCATGAAAAGAACAGAGGGTTCAAGGAAATTGGTTTTACTCCTATTCTTTTATCCTTATATTTCTTCTGACAAATGAACATCTCAGCTGAAACCCTACACGTTGTTGCGATCCAGTCCTTGAATTTTCCTGCGAGACAGCGAACTCTCTGTGGGAACATCTGTGGTCAGAATCTGCTTCATCTGCACTCCAAGAGTCTATTTCTCCTTCTTCAAAGCCACATTTTCCTCCCTAGCCTCTTCCTCAGCAACACAACCAGATATTTCAGCATTTGGTACTGCTGAAGGTCTGAGGAAGGTGGAAATTCCACATGTAGAGGAAAAGGGTGGGAACAGTCATAATTTCCTTATTGGGGTCTTTTTTGATTTTTTTTCTGGTTATTTTTATGAAATCAAGAAATCTGTAATCTTATTATGTGACAGTAGGAAGTTTCAAAGCTGTAGTGCTACCTAAACATGCATTTGTTAGCATACTGACATAAAAATAAGTAAAAGAAGTGTTCGGTACAAGTCTGGTAAGTTAAAGAGCTCGTTCTATCTCCTGCTTGGTCAGTAAATATTTTTGACAATAATGCATTTTACTTATTTTAAATAGATTAAACCCATATTTTTAAATTAATGGTGTTATTTGCACCAGATTCTGAAACACTTAAGAATGTCTGTGGCGTAGTTTTAGATAACCAGGCCAACTGAATACCTTGGGTTTCTTCATTCCTTTACCATCCATCCTGGAGCTTCTAGCTGGCTGAGTTTGTACTTATCACTACATCCCTGAAAGACATCTGGCCTCAATTGCCTTGCATGCATCATGGGAACTTTTCACACTGTACAGTACTGTTAAACAGAATTATTAAACTCTTGATTTTTAAACTTTTTGAATCTGTACTTCCTTTTTCCACAATTATCTCTATGAAGCATTTCAGAGCATATTGGTAAAAGAGACTTAAATTTGTCCTTTTGCATGGTATTATTTGCAGACTCACTTTTCCACATGAATATAGTGTTGCTGGTTGAACATGTTGTTAAATGAATGAATGTTTCACCCATAAACACCTTTGTTCAGCCACCACCTCTTTAAGCAGAAAGAGAGGCTATAATTTTCCTTTTCAGGACAGAGACAAGCATCTTTAAAGCAGAACAAATACAAAGCCACATTTTAAGCTAACTATACTGTTGACTGAGGAGTTTTGTCTTCTGATGGATGCAAATCACATTCACAGATTAAAGTAATTTTCTATGGCCTAAAGGGAACTTTCTAGATTGAGTCATTAAATTTTTGTTTAAGCATTTTCATATGTGGAAAAATACCTTTTTTGCTCAAAAAATGTAAATTTTTAGCGCAGTCCTTGAGAAACACATTCTCATTATGTCTGGTATTTGTATATCGGCTGCAGACAAGCAATGTGGTGATATGAACTTTAAAAATGCAGAGATCAGCAGAAATTATTTCACTGTATAACACTTGGAAGAATCCTCACAGTAAGCTTTTGGAAGCCTCAGATCAACAACATTTTTGTTTGCATCCTAGTCCTGCCATTGAAAGTGTACAGCGAAACTATTTTTACTCTGTCAACGATGAACCAAGCAATTCACCTTCCCAAAGTGCAAAGTATTGTAGTTTATGAAACCTTGTCAGATGTTGCCTACATTTGAGCATTTTACAAGCTACCAGCTCAACCTGGAATAAATTAGTAGGAAATTGCTGTTTACCAGGTGTTAAAAATGTTTCAGTTAATAGCTGTGTTAATACACAGTGGTTGTGACAGAAGTAATTATCTTATCTTTTGTCTATCATTTTCTATGCTGCCTTCAGCAGAAGAGAAATAACTTAGAAATACCTACAAGCTAAACACACCTCCTTATTAATACTATTTTAAAAACATTAACTTGTTTGAAAAATATGAACACTTACTGATCTGTTAGAAGGAAAGGAAAAAACCCACTTGAATTCTATTCGATTTAGGAAAAACAAATTTGGAACAGCTTTCTTTAACTAAATGCTAATTAATAACATTAGTTAAAAATATATTATTTCCTTAGAATATCCCATTCACTTCATTTTGAGAATTAATTAAAAGATTTTGCAGATACGTACGCAGTCTGTTTGGTTTTTTCTAACCTATTGACTAGAGGTTCATCAAAAGAAAACCTACCTTGCAGATAGGTGATGCATCCTTGCAGTTCAATACCCTTTAATGTGCTTTTATGCTTCTGAGAACATTTTTCTGGGACTTTGGAGTATGTAAAAATAGTTTTGTTTTAGAAACACCACACAGGAGAAAAAGCAGTGCCCCAGAGAGACACTTTTCCACACACACGCACTGCTGCATGAAGTCCTATTGATCCAATAAAACATATTTTCTCCTTAAGTTCTCTCAAGCTACTTTGTGGATTTGTCACAGGCCAGTAAAAGCATCTGGTCAACTGCATTCTGTCTTTTAGATACTTGCTCTGTGCCCTCATGAACTTGTCCATGTTTCTCATTTGTGACTGATATTGTCTTTCTTGTGTGAGTTTTCTCTTGTCCTTCCCAGTGTCTGTGCACTGTGGCATTAGAGAACGAGTAAAGCGTTTTTCCTCTTTATCTTGCAGACTGCTGGTGGGGGAATATCAAATGCTCTGCTACAGTTTTGATGCTGGTTTGGATGCGAAATAACTCCAGAAGTAAGAGAGATACAGAATGGGTGTTTGTGAGAGCTGAATCAACCCAAAGGGTCTAGAGCAGTCATATAGCTTACATACTGCACAGATAAAAATGCCTGTGTTTCAATAGAAATTAGGGAAATTTTTGTACTTGAAAGGGCTATAAATTATAACCATTTCTTTAACATATCAGAATTTTTCTGCCTAATTGGATTAGGATCAACTTAATTAAAAGATGCCTGAATCAGTTAAGTGTTCTGTGATACAAAGTGAGCTAAAACAAAAACACCAAAGATAATATTCATGGTTTGTATTAAGAGTTCACATCTGTAGTTAAACTGAAACAGATGCTTTTCAGTACAAGCTATTGTTTTTAACTTGAATGTGACAATATGTTTTGATGTTTTCTCCTTAATTGTAAAATCATGTAATGTAGTCCCTTTAGTATGTGTGTGGCAAATTGCCAAAGCCTCTGTTTTTCCAAAAGTCTTTGGTAAAATTTCTCATGATACCTTAGTTAAGATTGTTCATCATAATCAGATGATTCCCCTTTTGGATTACAGAAGGTCCATTTGGGTATTCTGGAGAGCTCTCAGCAGGACTGGAAACATAAGAATGCATCTCTTAGGTTTCCCTAAGGCTGGGCAAGACCAGGCTTTCCTGAACATAAAGGCTCATGGTGGAATTTCTCAAGAAAATCTCCTGTTAATTATGTCTTTATTATTCCAAATGATCAGTATGAAAGTATTTGGTATTGTGCAAGATCAATTGAAATCAAGTTATAAGGATAAAATTTTGTGAACCTCCTGAACCTGGTGACTGGGCAAGTGTTTTTCACTGAATGCAGAAGTCTGAAATTGCAAAAGACACTTCATCACCCAACAGAAAGTGTGACTCTGAAAAATACCCATGCCTGCTTCTTAATTATAAGTCAGTTTGTAATGTTTGGTAGCAGTGATGAAGATATGAAAGCTAGAAAAGGAAAATTGCAAGTAACTTTAAGTTTCCTGACAACAGATATAACAATAAAAATAGTGAAAAACTATTGCCAAAAATGATACTTCATTTCTTCAGTATAAATGTGAGGTACATGTGACTATGGCGGACGTATTGAAGAAATAAATAGATCTGGAATCATGTCCAAAAATCTAAATCCTTTTCAGCTTTCAGAGATTTGGTGATTGAAACAGAAAACAAACACAGATTTGTTGAAGAAAAATGGATTTGTTAAACTCTGAGGAGACTGGACGGAATTTTCATAATTCTGGAGCTCAGCTAGGAACTTCAGGCAGCACGTGAGCAGAGAAGCTCTCTGAATTACATAGGATTGTGCTGTGAGGCTGGGCTGATTAGCATGAAATCAGGTAGAAAGCCAAGGATACAGACAGGTCAAGGATCATTGTGAAGCTCCCGTGCCACTTTTAGAGCAAAGAGGATGTGATTAGGCAAATGATAACACTGACAAGGATGTTACTGTTCAGGTCAGGCTATCAAAACCATTGCTTCTGATATAAGCAAAGAAAAAACCAGTAAAATACAGGTCAGATATTAATTTACAGGTAGAATATTGTACTTTGCCTTCTGTTATCAGAAGGTCACCTTTGAACATCCATCTATACGCAGTTTTCAGATAAAAAAATCAGGTATTTTTATGTTGATAAAAGTACAAGGGGTTTTTTTTGTGTTTGTTGCTGTGATTGGGTAGATATTTACTACCGGGGGCATGACATAAATGATTCCTTCCAACAAAACCAATCTATTTCTCTATTTGTGCAAAAGAGTTCACCTTTCAGTACAAACAGTCTATAGGAATATGAATGACATGTACACAGTAGTTAAAATATTCTCAGCACACATTCGGGATGTATGACATTTGCTTTCTCTTGCCCTGTAGGTCACTGACTTAGACTGGGTCTTATCAACTCTTCTGAGTTCATACAATTTTTCAAGAGGCAAAATATAGATTTTGGGCTTCAGTGTTTACGATCAGATTGTGTTATAGTGGGATTAAACATTTTCATTACTGTTAAAATATGCCACTTCATTGTTTCCCCAATACAACTTGAAAGTCTTGTGAGATATGCTTACCTATCCTAATTTGTCATAACCACACAAATACTTTGCCAGCCTAAAGGTATGTCTAGCTCATTATCTTATCTCCAACAAGGTCTGGACAACCACGCATGAGTATTTTCTCAATTTCTGACTATTTCTAGCTCAGGAAGATTTCTAAACTGGATGTGGTTTTGTAACATTGATCCTCAATGTGTTGCTTTTTTATATGCTTGCTGTTCCCTTCTTCAACCTATATAAACTACTAGGAACCACAGAGTCACTGGAGGCCTACTGTCCTCTGAAGGAGATGTACTTCTTTAATTTTTCGTTTTCAGTATGGTTTCTCCTAGCACCTTTGGAGAATTTTGGTTATTGTATTGAAGAAGACAATGAAGCTCAGTCCCTACTTTCTTCATGTTCAGTCATGGTTTTATAAGCTCGAATCATATTCCCTCTAAGTCATCTTGTCTGTGGATTGAGGTTCCTGGCTGTCTCAGCCTCCCCTTGTACCATCCACATCTTTGATCATAATTGTTGCCCTTCTCTGAATCTCTATATTTTACTTACAGCTGTAGCAGGTCGAGGGTAAGAGAACTGCACGTCGTATTGCTGGCTTTGGGCAGATAAGGAAGTTCTACAGCAACATAATGATGTTGTCTATTTTGGTTAATCTCTTCTAAAACTCTGAGGGCTTTTGACTGCTAATGAGAACTGATCTGATGTTTTCATGAGCCGTCTGTGATAACCCCAAGACTCTTCTTTTACATTGTAATAATGATTGCTTTTTAGATATGCTTCAATTTTTAATGTCTACACTAAATTTCACCTGCCATGTGTTACTTGCTGAGTGTGATATTTTTTCCCAATTATCCACAGCCTTTGCCCTCAATTATCTCAAATAATTTAGAAAACCCAATGGACTTTCATCTGATAAATTGGTTGCTTATTTACTTCTGGGTCACCTTAATGCTAGCGGTTTTCTTTCTCATGGTTTTTGCAGCCCACTTTCCTTCCTCTGAATCCCACATGAAAGAGTTAGTCTTGAGGTGATCAAGCAGTAGCAAAAAGGTTAATACTCTAAATGAGCTCTTGAGTATTTGGGGAATATCATCTGTGTTGTAAATTTACAATTCTCTTATTTCATTCAGGTCATCTTTTACTACATCCACTATATGCTGGTGTTATAGATCCTTATGAAAGTTTGCTAGAAGAAATTCTTTGTATGGTTTTTGTTTTATTTGGAATAGCTACTTTTGTTGTTTTCAGTATCACCGTTCAGACTTGGGTGCATATTTGTATAAAGATCTCTATTATTCTGCTCCCAGAGAGATACTTTAAAAAAAATATTCACCTGATTTTTATTCACAAACATGCTAATGACATCTCAGCATCAGATTTGTCAAAGAACCACATGAAAAAACCTAGATTACTGCCACACAAGTTATTGTTCAAGTGATTCTTACACCAAATTAATGCTGAGTTTCTGCATGGGTGAGAATTAGGAACAGCCGAAAGTGGCCCCGTGGTATTTTTTTTTTCCAATGCAGCAATTCCACTTGAGATGAGAAAAAAGACCTAAAAAGCAGAGAAGGATGGCTTCCTGCCAGTGGCTGGGCAGGAATTGGAATAGGAGCATGGACCTATTGGCAGAGCTGTTGAACAGGTGAGAGAAGCTTGGAGCAGGTGCAGCAGGTGGGTGGGAGAGAGGGACAACATGCCAGTGTCAGGCCCGGGGGCAAACTGAGCTGAGAGCAGCGGTGTTTTACGGGAGCCTTTGGAAGTGTTCTTGTCTTGAAGTAAGAGCAGCATGGGTGCTTCTTACTCTTATTTAAAGTGAAATTGTTTGCCCGTAACATGAACCAGCCTGATCACAGCAACCTTTAACACTTTGTGGCGGCTTATACACCACACACAGCCATTTTACCAAGGAACAGATAAGACTTTTCCTGACTGGCAGCCATGCAAACCCACCACATCCTGGAGGTCAAACGAGGCCCTTCCTCCCCCAGCACCATCACCACTGGTGAGGTTGAGGTTTGGTGGAACATCAGAGTAACCCCTGTGCTCCCTGCACACCTGCAGTGAGAGCCTCAGTGCTCTCACTAGGAGTAAAAGCAACAGAGATCACTGCTCTGACTCAGAGCTGTGTTGCCTTTAGACTAGTCAGCCAGATGCACTCCAGGGAATGAATCTGAATTCACTTCCAGACTGGAGTCAGGCTATGGGACCCATCCGCTCGAAATCTGCCATATCCCCGGAGTCCAGAGTGAGTGCTGACCTGCCATGGACCTCTGTGTTGGTGGCAGCTGGGGGGACAAGGCTTCACAGTCCCAGAGGACATTTCTGTCCCCACAGCAAGTGGGGTTATCTCATCTGCTGCGATGTCTCCCTGGGATGCAGTAAAGCTCAGTTCTAATTTCTTCTGCTGCTGATTTGACTGGCACACCCAGAGCAGACTCTCCATCCCAACTCTCTTCCCACTTAGCACAAACTTAGGCGTACTAGGCCTTCTTTTAAAGATTGTTTAGCAAATTGTCAAATCAATATTTGTAGAGCATTCTGAAGATGGGAAGTGGACCTTCCACCTGACAAGCTTGTCCTGTTCCTGACCTCTTTCCATACCACAGGTTTTTCACAACTCTGATATTCCTCTGCAATGCCACACATTCCCCTGTATAACATATAGTTTTTTGGGTTTCTGTTCTTGAATTTGCCATTGATATCTTGTGATCATGGATTTAACTGCTCTGCACTTCGTCAATGTGTACAGTGGTTATAAAAAGCATCTAGCCAGCTAACAGGAATTGTGAAATGGAGGGACCTGATGAGCACTGTGGCTTGTTTTTATGGGCTCATGTGAAAGGCGGATAAAAACATGCCAAGTAAACAAAGTTTTACTGCTGTTATTGTTTAGTTTGATATTTGCTTTTTAACATGATGGAAAAATGTCGTGATATGATAGAGGACAGCTCTAGCAAAGGAAAACCTCCCTTGGTACTTTTGGCCTCACATACCAGATACTTAGCATACAGCGTACTTGATGTGTCTGGCAGGAGAAAAAAAGAGAAAGAGAGGGAAAATGTGCATTCTGAAATTCTGTTTTCACCATGCACTGGCCAATAAATTATGTCTAGACTTTGTCCCTCAACCACTACGCAGAAGGTCTGGACTGAACCACCTATAATAAATTAATTGTGGTGAGAAAAAAAAATCACAGTGGGAAAAGAAGCAGGGTCTTCGTTTCAGCTTCCCATATAACTTCTCTGCCAATAAACAGCTTTACTATGATAGCTCAGCCAACAGGCACTCTTTTGAAAACTTGTACTGAAGCCCAGACTTTCTTACAATATCACAGTTCACTGACTTGCCAAATAGTTTCTGGGTAGATAGCACATCTGTATCTGGATCCATCCCAGTATTTTCTTATGCAGCTAGACTCCATCTGAAGTATTTTACATAAAACCCTCTGCAACCTCTTCTTGTTTCGAGCTTTGAAATCAGAAGAATGATGAAATATTTAATTATCTGTGTGTCCTGCCAAGGCTCTTTCATTACTTACCTATAGCTGTCTGTGTGCAAGAGTAGGAAAAAAAAGAAGACATTTTCTGAAAACAGGACTCTGTCTGGGAGGTCTGTTTTTGGAAAAATGGTCAGCTCCAGCTCTCTGTAAAGGTGTTGTAATTCTGAGCCTTCTGCACAGGAGGGGAGACAAAAGATGTGACACACCTCAGCTGAGCTGCAAGTGGGCTGGGCAGGAGCCAGCTCCCATGTAGCTCATGCATGGCATGGCAACTGGTAGATAAAAGGGACCACAATTTCTAGAGTTTGGCGATTTGCACCTGCCAAATATATGCCCACATACGTGGGGCCAAAAAATGAGTTTTATGTGTGAACCTCAACATATGGTACTTCTATTCTGTGATTTATATTCCCGACGGGTAGTCAGAGAGGCAAACATGCTCAGGTTTCAGCAATGAAGTGCAGACACAAATTTTCTGACTAGAACTTGCTCTTTCACAAGTGCATCCCAATGCACAGCTTTATTTCAGTAAGATATGAGAGTCTGGGTCAGAAGCAGAAGAAAATAAAATATTCAGCAGCTACTTTATAGCCCACTCAGTGTTTATGTGATTCTTTGCTTTTACAATGTAATTGCATCCACTCTTATCTTAAATACATCATTCCTATACGTGTGAGTCCAACCTGCTGCTGTGGCATGTGGGATGGTGGAGCAGGTTGCCATCCTGCAACAGGACTTCGTGACCCAGAAGTTGTTTAAGGAAAGATCCACTATTAGCTGTTTAATAGTAGACACAAATGTATTAGCCAAAGGACGTTAAAATAAAACTGGATTTTCCACCTGTCTAATTTACCTAGGGCCCTCAATTGCACCGTGCTTTTTAGGCTAGCTGGCTGAAACCGAGATGTGCCAAAGAGTTTCTGCTCCTCCGTTGTTTCTCCCAAGCAATAGCTCATTCTCTCTGGAAGCACTCTTATGAAACGTTACTAGCATCCTTTGTTCTTCTGTCCTTGGATGGCTGCAGGTCCTTGATTGCTCTCATGCAGAGCCAGAGATGGAACCATCATCAAAGCTATCAGTTCTGGCTAAACCTCTTAAAGATTTGTAAGTATTAGGGTTTTTTCCAGGCTGATGCTTGGTGAGTTAGGCAGGTGTAGTCATACAAAAAACATCTCCATAAACAGGCTAGCACACAACATTAGTAGATTGTTGCACGACAGTGCCAAGTCTATCATAAATACCCTTTGAAAATAGCATTAGAGCAGTCTATAAGGTATTAAGCTTGCTTATTTAGTCATTCATAATCCAGGGAATAAGAAAGTTGAGGTATGGTGGTTGAACATAAAACCTTCAGTGTGCTATTTGATGCATCATATCTTCAGTGGTTATTTAATTACCATTAGCATACTATTTCTCAAAGAATACCCTCCTGCTTTCCCTGTTACCATTACTATTCCCATGTGCAGGATTTTGTAGCACTTTTCATTATTGCATGTTAATATTTTCCTTTGAATATATAATTAATTTGATTGTTATTCTTATTTAGAGACACGTGAACATTCACACACCCCCAATATTTTTATAGCTGTACCTTAAAGCTCTTTCTCAGGTTAAATGATATACATCTCTCTATAAGCAATATGTGAAATAGGATTTTTGATTTTTATTTAAGACTTAATCCTGTTGAAGTTCATACCACTAACGTAGTTGAGGTTAATGATTTGGAATTATATTCTCAGGAACCAAACTGTCTAAGACAGCCAATGAGATCGCACTGCTAATTTTCCAGATCCGTTGAAAATCCATGCATATACATTACACATTTTTAAATAGTGATTTTGGGTTTACGATATGAGTTATCAGTATTTTAATATTTTAACATCTGTAGAAATGAAAGTGACTTAAACACCTTTGGGAATAAAAATCATGGATGGGACAGGCTCCCGTACTATACAAATGTATAGTTCAGCAGCAGCCAGGCTAATACTGCAGTATATGAATATATCTAGAGAGACATCAGACACAGTTCATCTCAGTGGGGCTTCTTACTGAGCAGGGATTTGAGGATGACAGTATTTGGTGAACCATGGGTGAACTGAAGGCCTAAGAGAAAACCTTTAAGCTGCCAGTCTCTGTATGGGATGGCTGGGGCACAAATGGCAGTGGGAACTGATGCGATCAGAGCTGCCTTGAGCAACTCTACAAGTGCACAGTAAGGAAAGTCTTGGTGTGAGTCTCTGTAATGTCCTGTAGACCCAGGTCATTCCACCATTGCCACTTTTTTTGTCCTTTTCAAACATACAGCTCATGGGGTGCCTAGAGGCTCACCTCTTTGGGTGGTGAACAGGATACTTTGGGAGGAATAAGAATGAGAAAGAGAGGGAAAGCTGATCAGGAAAATACAGGAAAAAAAGACTCCTAGAAGAAGAAAACCTTAAAGAAAATATGTGGACACAGCTGGGTACTGAGTAAAGTGTTAGATGATCAGAGAAGTACTTTTCAGGTGTCTGGCAAAGGCTTGGACAAACTTGCACCTGGCTTCTGTGGTACTTTGGATGTATTGTAACCTCCTGGGTATAAACATATGAAGCACAGGATGATGTGGGATCTGCAAAGCCCTGGGAAATTCCTGAAGTACTCTCATGCTTAATGTGAGCGCCTTGGAAATGAGGACAAGTCATTTACATTGAAATGTTCTAATTAAATATTCCAACAATTTTCATACCTACTTTTATCGTTTATTTCTGTTCCCTTTCCCACTTCCCCAAAACTGTGCTATTTCATTTTTTCATCCAAATCTGGGACACAAGTGTGTGTGAAATACTGGCATCTTCATTTGAACTTCCTGGGTTTGCTTTTTAATCAGAACCTCTTGAAGAGGAGAATAAAGAAAATAATTTGGGATGATCTGTATAACAGTGTGTCACCAGGTACAATAAGAAACCAGAATGGAGCTATGCAAATAGAAAAACATATGAAATAAATCAGTGCAAGTTAAGAAGGCTCGCCCACCCATCTTTTCTTTGCTGGAATGAATCGTGCGTAAGTTTCCACTAGATCATCCTTTGATTGTCAGGATTGATTAAATATTTTTTGCTTTCAACTCGGAGGAGATGCTTTTAATAAATTTTTAATATTTTATCGGAGCACTACGTATGCTGGCTCCCATTAGCAATGAAATCTGTCCAGTGAGATTCGGATTTCACTGAAAGCACAGATTTTGCTTTTTGCCAGTTACTCTTTTCTTGTATACCAAATAGATGAATGGTTAGTGGCAGAAGGACACTAGAAACAAAACAATACCCCAGATTATATATCGAACCAGGTCACCAAATCCGAATGCATGTTATAATATAAGTTTAAGTCCCATGTGAATGCTTTGACTGTTGTCACCCATTTAATTGCATCTGAGTTATGATTTTAAACAACTATTCATAAACCTAGTCAGTGGGCTTTACAAATGCCTGTCTTTAAAAAGCCATTCAGATTATGCAAAAGCATGTGCGTGACTGGGTGCAGTATTCGCATCGCCTGCACAAGAAAGCTTGTTCCTTCTTGGGTGTCTTCACGTACCTGCAACTAAAGAGGGCACTTGAGGATGAATATACCTGTTTTGGCCTTCCAAAAGCCATAGTTTCCCCACTCCTACCAGGCTCTTCCTGTCTTGCCTGTGCATTCTCAGGATCTCCCTTTGCCCCAGTAGTTCATTATTCCTTACTGGTCCTGAAACACCATATTCAAGCTTTTCGGCAAATGCCATTCAGCCCTGGCTATTTATTACAAACTTCTTTGATTGACTGATTTTAAAGCCTTCTGCTAACTTCACTTGTATCTAAAGGACAGAAATTTTCTAGCAGAAGCAACTATTCTTTTGGTAACTTTGGGAACTGCTGTTTTAGAGGGAAAATCTTTCCTATCACATGGCCACCCTACAACCCCGAGCTAGCTGGCATACTAATAGCTACTCACTGTGGAGGCAACTACTTAACTTCTGGATGATGATCATCCCCAGTCAGCTCAGATTTTAAGGAACTAGTCAGTTTAAAGCAGGGAACTGTTATCCTCGAATGACCCATGACAGGTTAAAGTATCTCAGTACGGAGAAAAGAAATGGCAAAAATAAGAGACATAACAGATATGTTGCTGATCCAGGTACTATACTCAACTTTGAAATGGAAATGAAGATGAGTTGAGAAAAGCAAAAAAATGTGTTTTATTTAGATTAACATGTTAAAAAGGGCTGAGGAATCTGAGAGCATTTGGAAAGGAATAAAAAGACTTTTTAGCAGAGCTAGGACAGTTCATTTTAATGAATTAAAGATTTGGGTTAAATTGTAACAGACATAACAAATAGTTAGGGCATTAAATAATCATCACCTGGCCTGTTAACAGATTTAGAAACCTTCTGACCTTTGAGAAGTCAAGTTAATCTAATTTGTTGTAGTTTGCTTTTTTTTTTAAATCAAGAATCAACTTTTCCTCTTTTGAAATTACACATTTAAATAAAGTACTGAAAACAATTAATTACCCTTTGAAGAGATGGGTGGATAAAATCCCCTTTTTATGGTTCAAATCTGCAATCATTCTCTTTCATGATTCCTTCAACGGGTCTCAGTGCTTGCTGAAACTCTGAACAATTTGGAAGACTTTTTGTGTACCAGAAAGGTGATGTTTTCTTGGATTTATGTAATCACAGGTTTTCAACTGCTCTAATGCAATTAACTAACATTTCCAAATGTTTGGTGTGTGGAAAGATCAATGGCTTTATTAATCTAAACGTATTACTCCCCTCACCCTTCCCTATTTTAAATCTGGTTTCTGTTTAAAGCTCTCCATAACCTCAGCCTTATTCTAGGTTAAATGTGATATTAATCAAGCTGTGGATAAAGGCCACATATATGACTGAAGCTGTGTTTATTAGCTTTAGTGAAGCCTTTGATTTGGTCACACATTCTTTGCTCTTAACAAAGCCTCAGAATAATGCAATATGGGGTTTATGTCAATCCCTAAATTGGTTATCATATTTAAGCAATAATGGAAAACAAACTATGTTCGCTATAGTGGCATATGATCTGATTTTAAACTCTCTGGTGCAGGTGTTGTCAATGGTATTCTTCTAGTGCTCTGGTTGTTTTCTTTGGAAATGTCATATTCAATACGTGTGGATAAATAGAATATCTGCTTTCGTAAAGAACTTTTTCTTTTTAAAAATCTTTCCTTTAATCATAAAGTAGACTTTATTTGTACTTTCCAGCTTATGCAAGATGTGTTCTGAGGAGAGGAAAACTGGAGATGTTCAAGTAGTTAGTTGCTGCACGGTGTTATGAAGAGCTGTTTTGAGGCCGTGTGCAGCTCCAGCCCTCCTATGGCTAGCAGGACTTCCAACTGCAGGGCTGTCCTGCAGAAAACATTATTGGCTTGATTCTGCTCTTTGATGTGGTGGGTATAATCCTCACTCAGGATTAAGCATATGGTGTAAACTCAGTTTGGGCCCCTTGAGGAGAAGGCCACACTTCCAGGTACCAGTCAGCAGCGAGGGGCTATAGGTGACACCGACATGCAGAAGGTGAGAATACTTATAGTCTAAGAAAATTCTGGCAGTTGTTATTCTACCTGCTCTTGTGCTGGTAGAATAGGGAGCAGAGGAAACAAATGTTTTGCTGTCTTTTAGTGCATCAGCATAAAAACTGACTATTGTGCATATTTATATACCAATAATATAACAGATGTGTTAAAAAACATTATTATATCTGTAAAGAATGTGGTCACCAGAGCTCAGAGCAGGGCTGTGCCTCCCACAGAGACAGTGGGTAGAAAGGTTAGCCTTCATCCCCATCATGGACAAATTAATATTGTGCCTGGAGGGCAAGTTTCAGGACTTTGTTGTGACTTGGTCTCCACGTCCATTTTCTACTTACATGGACAATAATTTCTCAAAATGCAGGGAGATCCAAAGGTTAACATAATTCTCCCTTTGAATAGTCAATCCTTGCTATGTATAACCACTTATGTGGTCTCTGAGACAGTGACTCATTCCATGACAACAAGCACATGTGATTTAGAAGATAGTATTCTAAATTGCTGAAGACTTTTTAAAATTTTTTCCTTCTCCCGCCAAGACTCATTGGCTGGGTGCTAAAGATAGAAAAAAATTACAGTTGTAAACAGAGAACAGTTTTTAACAGGAGGAGATTTAACATCTGAAACTGGCACTGAGAGATGTGATGCAGTCATTGGCACAGGGACGCTTCATGCCTCAGCATCAGTTGGCACACAAAACGATTCTGTGATAAAAGTAAAAATACTTTCTTCATCCTCTGTTAGAATTCCTTCATTATGAGCTCTTGGATTATCTTGGAGATGTGGACTGGCTTGTGCTGGAGGCTGGGAATACTGGAAATAAATCTTTTCATCTTTTAGAATGAGTGTTTTGTCAGATTGTTGTTCTGTTTTCCTTTTACATTGTTAATATTAACTAAATCATAAGACAGCTGTGTGTGAGGTTATTGTTTCCAGTGATGTCTGCTGTAGTTGTCTAGATCCCTTTGAGAACTGGCATCTTCTTTGATGCGTGATATGCACTTTTTATCCTTCAAGCAAATTATTTTCTTAAAAGCAAGGGAAGGAATTTTTCAAATCACCAGTTTTCAAATATTTTCTGAGAAGAAAGTCTGCATTAGTGCTCAGCACAGCTAATCTCTGCAAAATGAAATACTTGCATGCAGCCACCATATTTAATCAAGCTCCAGAAATGCCTAGAAGAAACAGTCATATCAGACGGTCCCACAGAACTGCAGATGTGACATTCCATTATCAGTGACTAAAGAAGGAGATATTGATGCCACCAACAATTGTAAGATGTAGTGGTTCCTGCTAAGCACCTTCACGACATAGTTTTACCTGGGTGAATGGCATAAGAAATTGACAAAATCATGGTGTAAGTACTACAAAACTCCCACCAGAGAAAAAGGCACTGAAAACAAGCGCGGATTTGACAGGTGTCCTGGAGATCTGAGAAGTCCCACCTGAAAACCTTTGCTTTTAGCAAATTGAAGTGCAGCCGCTATCGAACAGACAGAAAGAGAATTAACAGGAGTGAACACTGGATTTTCTAAATTTTAGTTTCTTCGCAAGCCCATTCACATAGGTCATTATGGCATGGTTTCTGAAGTAGTCTGGAGCAGCTTTGTGTGAGGTTTGTAAGGTCACTTGCAGACAGCAACATCAAAATTCTAAAGTAGTAGAATATCTCTTCCCTCTTCTCTCACTGTCCGTCATATTCAGTTGAATGAGAGCAGCAGGACCAGGTCACAGTTAAGGTTGGCTGCCAAATTTCAAAGCTTTCAAAACCTCTTTATTTCATAATTGCAACATTGTAATAGCACTGCTTTAAATTAGCTGATATGTATTTACTAACTTAATCTTAGTACAATGCAGGGGTTTAAGGGTCCGGGAATATTGGACAGCTTTGATCTCTATAAACCCCTATTAGCACAGGTACTGATACAATTATCTGCAGGGTCACTCTACATACTTACAGGCTAGCAGTCCAGTCAACAGATCAAACTACCTCATTTATCATCATGTGATCTGTTTCTATTTAGTTCTCTCTAGTTAATGGTTTCTCAAAATGTCTTTTTTGAGTTATTTTTTTTCAGAAACACATAAACCACTTAAAATAACTTCTCAACATTGGCTAAATATATTATTTATTTTCTGGCATGTTTCCAGTTGTATGAGTTACACAGAATTCATTTACTTCATGAAATAGGTAATTTCTTTGGTCTCAGAAATGGAAGGCACAGAACAATGTCAGGGTGATGGTAGGGTCTGACAAAAACCTTTTTAACACATTCAGTACATCGTCCTGGCTCCACAGTTCTGAAATAAGTCTAAATACAGCTAGTTTTATCTCCTTCCAGGAAAGCAAAATCATGAGATTTGCTGAATGACTGGTACTCCATGAACAAATGTCAAATTAGACTTAAAAGAACAGGTTGTACTACTAGTGTGGATTGGGACAAAAAGGAAATGTCAACGGTTTTGCATGCCAGTCGTAAATTGCTGGTCTTAATTAAAGTGTAATAAAATTTTTAATTTGATCAAAGCATGTAACACCTATTGTAAGCCTACTGTTTTGTCGGGGAGATTTATACCCTTTGCTTTCTTCTCAGTACATCTAGTAATCGTATTTGCTTATTAGTAGATTTGCTATTAGAAATACACCATTCCTGATGGTCAGTGGGCCAGGGTTTAGTGTTATTAGGCTTGACCTGGTTTGATTCTCTGTCAAAGAAAACCTTCAGCCTCAAGCATTTCATAAAATGTTCAGTCTCAAGCATTTCATAAACCGCTGTGATCAGTGCACCAGGAGGAGTGAAGCGGAATTTAACCAGGTCAGTATACTGGTGTGGAGGGCCTATAAAGAGCATGAAACTACCAGTCTTGGAAAAAATTGTTTTGTTAAACTCGAAAAGAATGGCTGTCTCAGAAACTCATAACGTGAGCTTTCGTCAAAGACTGAAGTGTTAACAAGTCGTCATATTAGTTTCTGCAAAGCAAGCATTCACTTCTGAGGGAGAGTACACATGGATACAAGCCAGGGTTGAAAATCCTGCTTTACTTTTGCCCAAATCAAGTGAAGCCCAAGTTTCAGGTATCACCAGCTCAGTACCACCTCTTTGCTTCCAGGTGACATGCTAGGTTGTTTTCCAGAAATTCTTCTTTTCCAGCAAGATTTGAAAGCGTTCAGCACTTTCAAAGGTAATCTCTGGAACAAAGTCGTCGTTAGCACTGGCAGACACCTGCACATCAAGTGTAGCAGAGAAAGATATGCAGGCACAATCTGTACCTCCAGATTTTCTGTGTAAAATGTTGATGTCCCAGCTTAAATAATAAGACATTTGTGTAGCAAATGCTTATCATGCAACTTCCCATAACTTTTATAGCATGAAGCCAAAGATAGGGCAAGAAAAGGCCAGCAGTGGAGGAAAGAAATAATTTGGAGGAGGAGAAAAAGGATAAAAAATTGTAACTAAGGAAAATGGAGAGGAAAAACAGTGTTTTGTCTCTTCCAATTGTTGGTGACTCAGGCCCTGAGACGAAATCCTGCCCTTGGATGTCTGAGCCTCACCAGGAGTGAAATTTTCCAGTCTCACATGTTCCCTGTTAGATCATCAAAAGGTAGAGAAAGGAAAGGAAAGGAAAGGAAAGGAAAGGAAAGGAAAGGAAAGGAAAGGAANAAAGAAAAGAAAAGAAAAGAAAAGAAAAGAAAAGAAAAGAAAAGAAAAGAAAAGAAAAGGAAAGGAAAAGGAAAAGGAAAAGGAAAAGGAAAAGGAAAAGGAAAAGGAAAAGGAAAAGGAAAAAGAAAAGGAAAAGGAAAAGGAAAAGGAAAAGGAAAAGGAAAAGGAAAAGGGAAAAAAAAAAAAGATCCTTTGTCCCTATTTTCTCCAGATTTGGAAAATAATAATAATACCCTATGAATGCCCCTCTCTTTCCAGTGTCATCTATATTGTTAACAGAGATGAGGTCTCAGAAACACAAACTTCTGTTGTAAGAGCAGTGTTCACATCCTGTTGTTGCCTGTTTGGCAGTCAAAGCTGGCTTTCATATCTTATGTTTTTTTCCGTTGTAAAGAGAAGTTCCTATTAAGCTAATTACTGCTCCCAAGCTCGAGAAAATCTATCCATTTTTTGACGCTCTCTTTGCTATGCTTCTTCGTTTCTATGGAGAAATTTTGTGCTAAGATGGGTTTTGTTAGCAGTTGGCACCTCTAATTATATCTAAGTGGATACTCCTGAAACTGAAATAAAAGTTGCTTTAGCCTTCTTGTCATGTTACCTCCAGTCTTGCCCTTCTAGAAGCACCTGGTATACCTGCTATGTGTTGGTGTTGTGCTGTTTTAGAAAGTGACTCATTTATGAGTTACACTGAAAGTAGATGAGATTATGACACATTCCTTTATATTCAAAATGGGCTTATTCCCTGACTTCTTTGATTTCTTTTCTTTCGTGGAAACTACTTGGCAAAGTGGGAAATGTACATGTTCTTTTAGGAAAGCCAAGAAATAACCACAGTGTGGTATCTGCCACTACATGTAAAGTTATTGAAGGTAGATCAATTTTATCCCAGTAGTAATGGATATGATTTTTTCAACAGAGTGAAAGGATATTGTTGTAACAATGTTAAATGTGAAGTAATGGTCTCTGTCATAATAGAGTGATTTCTGCTCTTTTCTTCTACTTGAAGTTTTGCTACACTTGTTTCCTTGCTGTTTGCTTGCAGCCCAATGTGGATATGTTAAGGGCTCTCAAGGAGTTTGTTCAACTGTTCAAACTGTTAAATGCTTCATGATTCTTTGGTTCCAGTGAGAGTCATAAGGCTCTTACATTCACTACTACAGAGTACTGTAAAACAAATATTATGTCATATTGGCATATATGATACCTTTTGAGCCCTGCCAATATTGTGGTTTTGTCTGACCCATTGCTTCATGAACAAGGCTCATGCAGATGTTCTCATTCACACCTCCATGCTTGAGTTTCAAGATTATCCTGAACTTCAGTTCTAACTTTTTGAATAATAAATAGGCATAATTTTAGCTTTTACCCACAGGTGTAGGTGGCAGATACGTGCAAATCAAAAAAAAAATTACAATTTCAATTTGTGAATATCAAAGATATCACATGGTGCATGAAAAACAAATGCCACGATGTTCTCTGAGCATAAGCGCCAGAGTTTGCATAAGAAAATGCTAGCATGAATTTCATAAGGTGAATAATAAATTCCTCACAGTGTATCCAAGACCATCATGATGAAGACTTACAGAAATGAGTAATATTTTTATGTCACATTTTTTATCCTTCTTTGGTGTGGAAGAAGTTCTAGTATCATGAGGACAGGCAGGAAAATAAGTCTCTTTCGGTAAGTAACTGGAATAGTTTAATTTGTCACCTTAAGGAAGTGGGAAGGAAAAGACATAATTATCTCAAAAATATTTGAATTACATTTATATCTTAAATGAGTTCTGAGGAATAGTAAATTCACAGCCTGGAACTAGAACCATCTCTATTTTTCACAGTGTTTGGGTTTTCCTTGAAGGATGTGGAACGCCTATTTGCACTGTCTTGGAAGCTGTTTTTGTGGTTTTGAATCTTTACATAGAGACAGTTTTGAATCACACGCTGTAGCATATGTCTAGCCCAGCTGTTCTCTCTGTACTTGTATGGTCCCATCACTACAGATCTCTGGGTGTATCAAGAGTAAAAACAAAATTACTCTTGCAGTACCCATGGTTGAGGAAGCATTTGGTGTCCACCATTAATATATATGTGTAAATTAGAGATGAGGGTTACAAAGTGTTTAGTTTCAAACCAAGCAAAATGTCTCCGACTCTGCTTGAAATTGGTCCCTCTGCTGAGTCCCAACCAAAGGCACCTTCTTATTTACACCTTTTTCCAGGAAGCAGAGAATGTGTGTATTTTTTGAAGTGACATGTATGAGCAGTCCTCATGTGGGACTAATGTCTTCAAAGATTAAAAAAAAAATTGCAGCTAAAGTCCTCAGTGCTGTGCAGCTGTATTCTGTACAGCCCTGGGAAGGATGAGCAGTTCCAGAAAAGGAGACTGAAAGCAATTATCTCTGCATTTTTTATCTGTCTTTTACACTGCTAGTACCCCAGTGAGCCATCTCTGCTCATGTACTTTTCCCTAACCCACAATAGCTTCTAGATCTAAAGTTTAACACAAAGACCAGATNAAGGGAGGGGAAGAAGGAGCTGTTTTGATCAAAGCATTTTTCTCTGACATAGCAAGGCATAATAATGTATCCTCACAAATACCTCAGCTTTCAAATGCAGAAGGCATTCTCACGTTTATACCATAGAAGGTGCTACTAGGGTATTCCAGATTCCCTTCATTCCCAAGAGATCTGCTAATCTCAGAAAAATGAGGGAGGCAGTTTGCTTGGCCCCAGATTTCACAATACCGCGATGTACTTGGGGAGTTTCAGGACCCAGCACCCAGGCACAGGGCTACAGGTTCCTCTTGTGCCTGAGTGTACCACCAGCTGGACTCAGAGGAAGATCCTAGGCTGGATGAATTATCATAAAACCACTTCTTAACAGCCACAAACTTTAAACAGCTTGCCCCCCTCCATCGCCCATTTGAATTTATTATTGGTATTTGAGCATATGAAATAATCTTGTTTTATATACTTAGCAGATAAACATATCAGATGGGTGGTGTCACCCAGGCAGTGTAATGGGAGACCATCTCACCCACGGGATGTTGGGCAGAGAAGGAGGGAAAACTGCGCGTTCTCCCTCCAGCTCTGGCTTGTGGGAGTTGCCAGCCCAAAACATAACTTTTTATCAGAAAATGAAACTTGAAGAAAATAAACTGGTGGAGCTTTTACAATGCCTTACACAATCCAGATTGCACTTCTCCAAGATAAACAATCAATCAAGCCTTGGAGAAGCAGGGTGGTATTCAGGAAAGGTGGGCTGTCCCTGCTGAGCATCCTGGCTCAGTGGGTGAGTGCAAGATTGTTATTTTATATCCTTGTCCACTGAGGTAAACACTGCCTGAAAAGATAAGTTTTGAGATCTACTGATGTACTACTTTGTAGTGGAGTGTGTTATATTACCTAATGAAGTATTAATACTTCATTAGTCTAGAACTCTGTTCCTTGACAAATGGCTGAACTACAGTGAAGATGTCCTGCATGCTTCTCTGGTGAAAACATTCTTTTCTGAAAGTCAGCCTGCAAATACCAAGTCATATCAGAGAAATCTATAGCAAATAATGTAAATATTTGAAAGATATACAATCAAGATATATGGATGACTGGAATAGCTGCCCCAGGGAGGCAGTTTCAGGAACAGGGGTTGTTGCTATCTAGCCAGGATAGCTATTTCATCTAATTTTAGCACTTTTTTGAGCACTCTTGGAGCTTAACTAACAGACATTCATGATATTGGTATCAATAAAGACTTAGAGAGTATTCTCCTGTTCCTCCTTCTGGCTGCTAAGGTTGGCTCTATTTGGACTGTATCTAGAATGTCACAGTACCTCCCAGAGCTGGAGAGGCTCTAGCCAGGTTCCCTGAAGGAAAGGCTGGAGGACTGTGCTGGGACAGTACAAACGATAGAAAGGCTCCTGGAGGTATCAGCTCTGATGCACCACCTGATGACCAACTGCAGCAATCAGTGTGGCTGAATAGCTTTGGGTGGGACAGCCAGTGAGAATGTCTGAATGACCTGACATGCACTTGATTTGGAGGGACAGAAAACACTTTGTAGTGAATAACAAAATCTCACACCTTTTGGTCATTGATGTTTATCCTCAGAAGTTCTCTCTTAGACTCACAGATACATCTGAAAAGAAGAGCAGATCCTCATCACATGTGCCATCTCCAGGTCACCATTGCCTCAAATTTATTTGGACACCATCAGTGTGGAGAGGAAGGCATGCTGTCCCACAGTGGTGGCAGCAGTATCTTCTAGCTTTCTGTCAGGCCCTGGACTCATGTAGGCAGAGATGTTCCTTGAGGTTTGCCAGGTCCTTTGACAGGGATGCTGCTGCTAAGAAGAGGCTTTTCCTTTTGACAGGAAGTAAAAAGGCAACCTGAAAAAAGGTTTCTTCCTTTTTGGAAGTAGCGTTTAGGGCATGAGTGTTTCACATTTCACAGGTTTAGAAGCCCAACATGCATCTCTGTAGCACAATTCATCCTCCAGTTACTCAAGTGAATTTTCCTGAGCATTTATACCCGCAAGACTCTCACTCAAGTCTTTGTGTGCCAAGCTAGTCTGAACAGTCAGGACAGGAGCAGTGCGATTCACTTTCAGATGTAAGAAAACAGTTCTTGAGAAGGATTACTGTATACAGCAACTCTGGGAGGAGGTTCTGTAGGAGTCCAAAGTCTCTTTCCTGACTTCTGTGCTAAGGAAGGCAATGTTACGGCAAGACTGAGCTCCTTTCCTTTGCAAGAATAGCAACTGTTAAGTAGAACAGACATGAAGCACAAAAAAACCCCAGGAATTTCAGTAACTACTCTGAGCCAGATTTTAGAGGTTACATCCAATGTATCAACACACCTTTCTTTCTTATGTTAATGAAATATCAGTCAATAACTTGTGTAGAACAAATCCTCTTATATGTATAAGCATGTAGCTATAAGTCACCAGGGTAGCCCAAAGCTCTAAAGCAAGAGATCTTCAGCAAGGATAAGTCAGCTTAGCCGCACTGCAATATTTCCAGTAGACATCAAAGGCGAATCTGTCTGTATAGCTGAGGATCGTGTTAATGCCCCAGTGCTGCAGTTTTCTAAGCTGTTTCTTTCCGTGGTGATCCTCATTACCTCTATGCAGCTCTTGCCTCACACATTCAGCTGGTGTGGTTTCCCGTTTGGATCTAGATCTGTGAAGCCCGAAGGAGGAACATTCCTCTGGGACTGGGCTGATACTGCCTTCTCTAGTATAAACTGTCTTTGTATTTATTTTGAACTTTATTTTCTGGTGGTTTTGAAATTACATTAACTGCTGTATTCTTTAAGTGATGCTGAAAAATCAAAAGGATTTAATTTCCAAAGATTTACTCTTTCTGAAAACTGAGCAAGAATATACACTGTACATGGCGAAGGGAACAGAGTGAATAAACCAACAAAACCCACACACCATCAAAATATCAACAGTGACTCATAAGGCTTACAAATTGCTATGTACAGATTCCAGGTGTCTGAAATAAATTATTTAAACTCGGCACAAACCAAACATTGTGATAGAGGCCAAATTCTTAATTTCACTAGTAATAGTGGTGTTCGACAAATGCAAATACAAGAAACAAGATTTTATACATTATTGTTATAGCAAAATTCTTATTTAGTATTTTGTTTTGTATTTTAAGCCATATCTAAGTTATGAGGAAAGTTTTCTTACCTGACTTCTAAGAAAACAATATGCTTAGATGTAATCTAGTCCTGAGAAACACATTAAGATTATTTAGATAGCTAAATCCAGTGTATCTGCAAAGCCATTGGGGAATCTCATTTGCAAAATGGACTCAAATGGATCTACTATTTACGGTCAATCACTAATACTTTTTCTCGAGGTAACTGGCTTATCACAATACCTTAAATACAGATACTCTTCCCCAGTTCATCAGGAATGATCACTTAGACACTTAATCATCTCTCCAGATGTATACCAAAGCTAAAATAAACAAACATGCAGGTTTTGCCCAGTTTGGGAAATCACATCAAACTGGAGTATCAAATGTTTGTGGCTAGGTGAAAAAATAAAAAGGATTAAAATAAAAAGGATAAAAAATACATTCAGTTTCAGTTTCTCTGTCACTTTCAATATTTTGTCGATTAGGATTTTGGTCAAAGTTTTCCAAAATTTTTCTTCCATATCATGGTCACTGTTTCTCTGAAAGTTTTTCCAGTATTTTTCTGCTTCATCTCTTCTGTCTTTATGAACCACAAAGGTTTTCCAAGTCTCTCATGATTTTCTTTTAATACAGCCTCAATACCTGCTTGTGTTGTCTTTTTTTGGAAAAAAAGTGAGAGGTGACTGGCTCTGTTTAAAACGTGGCTCATGCAAATGCCAGCTGTAATAGTGCTTTGTTATCTCTGACTGGGAATGATACGGCAGAACTCTCCCATACATATCCTAAATGAAGTTACAACTTGGTAAATTGTATTCTGATAACAATTCTGCCTACATGTAGCACATTTCCTGTACCTTGAGAAGTCCAGTGGTGTAACATGTTAATCATAACAGCTAGAACTCATAAGCATCCTGGGAAAAACTGTCCAGGTGGTACCTGCTGGAATTTAGGATTAGTAGTCCAAGAACAGGAGAGAAGGGAACAGGCCATTTGCTGTGAAAAGATGAGGTCACTCAGGTGTGGCCACTCTTTATGAATGTATTATGGATTTCTGTGCAAGACAATGCATATGAAAGAGTAAAACTGAGGATGGAATGAGAAGCAGTTGTGCTGGAACACATATGTGCTCTGCACACTCCGAACATTGCAAAGAGCTGCTCCTTCCTTTGGAATGTGCCAGTACTTTGACCTTTCACTAGTGACGATGCACATTTTTGGAAAAATATGAAAATTCAAAGGAGGTGAAGAGAGCTGGTGGTACCTAATTGAAATAATTTGCCTAAAAAATTACTCTGTATGTCTGCTCAGTGCATATGTGTATGTATGAATGTACTTGGCCTTACTTTGTCATTCTTGTGTTTGATGATGATACATGTACAGCTGTAAAATGGAAAGTCAGGTTTTAGAAAAACTGGGATGACACTGTACATCCAAATATAGATGAGGAGTAGCTGTGCAAGTTGTTAGGTTTATCCCGCATGCAGTGGAGGTGATGGGAGACAGCTTTCTGTGCTGAGCAGGATGGTCCGACTTCCTAAGGCACCAAGATTAGAAAGTTGCTGGGTGTGTGCAGGGAACAGCCTGGAGGACATGGAGTGTTTGGAAGAGAAATTAAGCTGCCCAAAAGCTGACACCTTTGAAGAAAAATTGGGGAGAATGGGAACATGCCAACAGACCTGTCAAGCTCTGCAGTGCCCTGAACATGAAAAGGAGAAACTGAAGCTTAAAAGGAGTGATAAAGGGGAAATCACTGAATTTACAATTACTGTGTTAAGAAGATCTTCCATGGGGGAAGTACATGAAATGACTAAGAGTCATTTCACTTCAGACTGCCGAAGAGCTCTCAGATGAGCAATAAGCCTGTAATGAACAACTTTTTAAGATGCCACCCTTTAGGGAAAAGCTCTTAAAACCCTTGCCAGTTCATTCTCTCCAAGGTAGATTTCAGTTTGTGAGAACTATTGAGCATTCCACACGGCATATCACAGCTCTGTTCTTCTGCCTAGAAGTGGCTGCAAGTCTTTAATCTGGATGTGTGTATTTAATTTTTTTCCTTGCTTGGCTATCTGTTCTTCAAATGCTGTCAATTTCAGTGGGAATACTTCCTTAGCTAGTTTGGACATATGACTCAAATCCTCAGTGGCTTCAGATCAGCACCAAAATCTGTGCCAATGGGCCAAGTTCATGAGATAATCCCAAAGCAGCCCTCCGAATTACAGTTGATACTTACACTGAAGACATCAGGAGAAAAAACCAGAAAATACTCTGTTATTTGTGTTTGCTTCAAATTATGCAAGAGTAACATTATGTCCTTTCACATCAGTGCTCTCCACCTTCAACTCCTTTTTTCCACTTGAACTGAAAACCTTTCCAAAGGACAAGACTGGAGTTTACATGAGACTGCTAGTTGCCAGTCCTACAAATATCTTTGCACATGGTCAGCTTCGTGCACAGGGGCGGTCTTGCTGATGTCAAGTTAAGCACATGCCTAAGTGTTTAGAGGAGTCAGCCTTACATCTGACATTCAAGTAAACAGACAATCATCTTAAATTCTCCAGGAATTTCTGATCAAAAAGGATGTTTTATTAAAAACAAAACAAATCTTTCAATGTATCTAAATTCAGCATAAAAATACCTTTTAAATTAAAATTATATTCATAGCTTTAAACCTTGAATTAGTGAAATCCCTTTTTACACATTGAAGTTTAAAATTTAACCTATATTTTAATATTTAAGTGCCACTTTATAAATTACGAAAGGTCAAATACTTCTCCATTAAACAGAATTCACTGTATTGCTACACCAGTTAAGCATCAGTCACTCACCTTCATTTTTATTAAACTGATTCTCTTGTATTCCAGGATTTGCAGATTAAAATTTACTCCAGTAGTGATGAATTCTGGATTGTTATGACACCCAAAAGTTATAATTTGAAAGACAGTCAATTACACTTGCACAGCCTCTTCCATCAAGCGATCTCAAGCCACTTTGTAAAACTCACACAACCATTCTTAAGCCAGAAGAGCATTACTGGCTGCATGAAGGGCAGCAGATACCGACAGAGGTTGCACGGGTGAGCTCAGCGCTGCACCATGCGCTTGAGGATCAAGTTCTCCAAATCTAAAGAGCATTGTCTGGTTTCAAGCTGCTTTGGTGAGGCAGGAATCCAAGAGGACTCTGAGTAGTAACAGATCCTGCCACTTATGGACAGACAGAACAGTGGCTATTTTGTGGTCTCAGGTGTCCTCAGCGTGCTTTACTCTGAAACCGAGGACCTGGGAAGGGGCACAGTACCAACAGTCTGTGCTTCAAAGGCATGACAGGCTGAACAAATGGCTAGGTGACGTTGTTTGAAGGTAACAATTTAGTTGATAAATTTAGACATCATGCTCTTTTTTCATGTTTATAAATTGTAAAGTTACTGACTTTTCCAAATCTTTAGATATTGCAGTAGCATTTTTTTTTTTTTTTACCTGTGGGCTACTGGAAAAATGGCTTCTCTGACTACTCACTGTAAGTTGATTACTGCTTGTGCCACATGGTTGGTCAGCTTAATGGTATGGTCTTTCTGTTTCCTGATTGCACACCTCAAGCTTTATGAGCAGGAATAATCTTTTTGTTCTTCTTTGTGAGTTATTCTTGAACACATAAAATTGCTCAATGAACATACAGAGTTAAAAAAAAAAAGTATCGAAGTGGCTTTTGAGAGTCTTCATAATATTGTTATGCTTGAAAATATTTATTTGGTGCAGTGCCTTTGCATCCCAGGGTTACTAGAAAATAAAATCTTTAATCTTCCAGATTGTTGGGATGAATGTGTTCACAAAGTAAAGCAAGATTTTGTTCAGGAGACTCAGATCGGGTTTTGTGGATGCTATACTTTGCCAGACCTAAACCATCAATTTCCACCAAAGCGACTCAGTTTAAAATAACTTCTGTTTTGGTTTTGCCAAAACCCCCAGAAAACTGCTCAGAAGAGACTCTGTAGCTACATAAGAGAACATAGGATGTTCCTTGAACTACAAATAGATTTTTCCTTCTATCTTACTGTAGAATGAATGTATATATATAGAAAATGCATCTGATGTGCCTCAGCAGAAAAGATGAGTCTTATCAGTCATGAAGATTCAAAACACTTTCAGAGATATTTTAAGAGCAATAGGTAATAATCCATATATTTTTTCATAAATATATGCTGAGGTTACCAGCTAACTTAAACAGTAGATGGAATATAGGACACATGAACTTGACTTTGAAAATCTACAGATTTCTTCCCCTTTGACTGGAAAACCACCTTCATCCAGCCAAAGAAATATGTAATCACATTATCTTGTTGGACATGCCAAGCAAGAGCCCCTCTGGGAATGGTGTCAGTGTCTAACTGACATATGTGTAGGCAGCACCAACGCATATGCGGTGCCCTAAGAGAGTGCAGTTGAATTTAGAAGTGAATAAGGTAGGTCAAATATCCTGTCTGTCTGCCTTGCAGCTTAAATCTTTACCGTAAAGCCAACGATCTGTGAAAACCATTTTTCACAGTTAGAAAAGAAAATTCACTTATTCATGTCTCTTGAAGGCTTGAGGAGTGAATTCTAAACCTAAGATTACACTTAGCCAATGTACCTTGCTTTGTACTACAGCCTTAAAAGAAAATCACAGAATGGTCTGAGTTGGAAGGATCCTGTCTTCAGTGAATGGCCTGTACAGGGATCAAGATCATGACCTTGGCGTTATTAGCAACCTTCTCTAACAAACTGAACTAATTCATTATCATAGCATGTCAATACTTTTCTGGAACCTTAAAATTAATCCTTTTTCAAGAGGATTTACATTATCAAAACTCTATTAGCCTATCTACACTAAAATTAGATTAAATGTAACTGGCACAACTTCAGGAGAAAATAAAACCCTTATGGACAAGTTTTAGGAAACTCTAGATCACGAAAACTGGATAACTGACTAAGGAAAAAATGTTAATTTTTGTAGCTGTATTTTAGAGGCTAAAAATGGTGTAATGAATGTGTGTGAAAAGTCATAGCTCCCTTTTCTGGCATTATTTTACGCGATCCTGAATACTGATAACCAGTGTGGCCTCATTTTGACAAGGGGCATTCAGGGTAAGAGGGAGGGTGATGCCTGAGTAGTGTTACAGAAGCCTTTGCTCATATCACTGAGAAAACTACATCTGAGTCAATGCAAATGCCCCAGGAAAACATCTTGCCTCTTCCTGTGTCTACCTTGCTCCAGGTCAGGCTGTCAGAACAGGTGGCATGGCTCCTAAAAACTATTTTTAATTTCCAGAATAGTGGTCTCCAAGCATAATAATGTTCAATAACTTACAATGAAAAAAAATGCCTTTTGCACTTTTTACTTAGTTTCCAGGAGTCCCAAAACATACCTTTTCTAAACAACTCTAGAACAATATTTTCCCTGTAGCTCCAACCTCTTCACATGCCCTTGCACCCTGTAGCCCAGATAATTCAAATCTGCCAGCCTTGTCATGCCCTTATCTCCTCTGCTTGCTGCTCACCCCTGACCTGCTCCAGCTCGTGTTCAGACCTTGCAGTGGTGAGCTCTGTTCCCACATGCCCAGGCAGTAGTGATGGCTTTGCTCCTTCCTAGCAGATATGCCATGAGCAAGACAAAGATGCTTCCCCAGAAGTGCCTCTGTCTGCTTGAGATGTTACCTGTGATCGGTCCCACAAGATGAGGCCATAGTGTGGTGCTTGGTTTCTTGCTCACATGAGGAACAAAAGAGGCAAGCTGTTTGCTTGGGCTGCCAGCCTGGTCCCCCAGGAGCCCAGCAAAACACTGGTGTATCTGTGGGGATGTAGCAGCCTTCAAGGTGGTCCTTGCCTCACTGTCTTTATTTTGGCTGTTGGTTGTAAGTGGGTAGAGACTTCAATGCCCACTTTATCTTCTTCTGAGTATCCCTTCATGCATGAATCACCATGGTTCTATCCAAGTGTCCCTTGCCCATGCCAGACCCAGCACTGTGTAACTCTGGGCCTTAGCAGCAGCAGCAGCAATGAGGGCGCAGGTGTCGAGCTTTGTTAAGAACTGGTAAAGCAGCTTCTTCTCATATCTTACTACGCAGTTTAGAGTGTTTGAATTCTGCGGATTTGTAGGAAAACCTATTGTTAAGGTGATCTACACTCAAAGAAAACCTCAAATCCTTTTCTTCTTTCTCCTAGTACGTCTCTGTTGCACCATTCATCTGTGCAGAAAGCCATGACACTGGCAGTGTTGTTGCTTAGTTCTGCCAATGCTTCACCAGGCAGCGAGTCAAATTCACCCACCTCCTGCACTTCAGGAGCTCCTCGTCCCATAGCTACTAATGCTGAAAAACACAGTTTGCCCTTTGGTGCATTTGCTTCACCCATGTTAGTGGTACTTGAAAAATGACTCCTAGTCTGACAAGTGGTGACAGCAGCTGAGCGGCACATATGGGGCTGGGGCCGTCGGGGCCTTGTGGTGCTGGCTGGGCGCCCGCACGACCACCATCTGCCCGCTACACAGGAGGCACATGGGGCCAGTCACCACGGGGGAACCTGCTGCCAAAAGTACTTTATTTCTCCTCTGAAAGAGGCGACGTGCCTTCCCTCAACTGGCAATGGGCCTCGCCACAGCTGCTCGCTGGCAGGACGTGGTCCTGTGGGGATGCCATGTGCCAGCCCCAAGCACCATGCCTGGTGTGTGTAGGGGAGAAGGAGGTCCCTTTTCCAGGCAGTGTTTGGCAGGGCTTGCCAGTGGGAACGAGGGAGGGCCTGAGGCAGATGTGGAGGCGGTTGGCAGAATAAACCTTGGGAGGAGATGCCCTGGGTGTATGTATGTGGGGATGCCTGCCTGCTGAGAGAAGGGTGGGATTCAGTAGGGTGCCCCTGGATGTGGGGACCATCTCTGTGCTGGCAAGGACACACTCTGTGGGGACATGCAGACTCCCCTAGCAAAGCGGTTATGGGCTTGTTCTTTCCGCAGTGGAACTGAGTCACCTTCCTTTCTTTTGGTGATCTGATTAGGCCTGTGAAATATAGGAGGAAACAAAAACGAGATGAATGAAGTGTGAAAAAAAGGGAATTATAACAGCTAAAGATTCCTACTAATTGGAAATGTTTAAAAGTCCTGGTTAAACAGCTGATGTTTTGATACATGCCTTAGGAACAGGGCACACGTAACACGGAGGTTCTCCTCAGCACAGCTGTGTCTCCCCTTATCTCTTGCAGCAAATAGCAGAGGCTAAAATGAAAAATCCCTTTTCAGTGTTCTTCAAAACTCCACAGTTCCTGGAGAAATCATTCTGAGGCATCAACTAACGAGCGTTCTCAAATGCCAAGCTGCTTTTCCTTGATCTGGTGGCAAGTCACTAACTTTGCTGGCAGATTCAGAAATGCCTCAGTTCAAAACGGCCTCACAGATCTGATGGTGCCTCAGCTGAAAGCCACATTCTGCCTTTGCTGTTGCAGCTGCACCACAGGTGAAATGTTTGCTAAAGACTTCTCCTGAGTATTTACATGGTAACCAGATGAGAAAGACTTCCACTGCCACTAGTAAATCTTATGATCCTGCTTGGAGTAATATTTTCTAGGTGTTTTAGTTCAAATAGTAAGTGCTAAAGGGCTGTGAAAATTCCCAAAATAAGAAGTTTTCAAGTTGGCAGGTACTTTTTGCACTGCCATTTTTTTTGCATGACTAAACTAAATTGTTCCTGCCTCTTATGGCCAGCCAAAAAGAATTTCTTATCCAGAATGACATTACACGTCAAACGTGAGGAAGGGCAGGCAGCTGGGAATGGGTTAATTTCTCCAACTTTTCATAAATGAAGCACGGAGTGGCAGTGAATGCTGCATTTTTTCTTTTATATTAAATAAAGAAAAAGCCATGATCAAAATAATTTGAATGACACAAATGTTGTTAAAGGAGTTCCTGAGATAGAAACCGTGAAACACTCTATCTTTAGTGGCAGATCAGGCGCCTCAGGACCTCTAAGGAGGAGGTGCAGGCATGCAGCTTTTGAGCAAGACGTGGTCAAGAGCAGCATTCTCTAGTCACCTGCCCAAAACCTCCAAATGTGACCAGATCCTGTCCCTGGGCACACTACTTTTATGCAGTAGCCTGGATACAGGGTGTTCTTATGCATCATGGCATTATGTAAAAGTCACCCTGTCTGCTCACAGGGTGAGTAGCAGTAATAAAACAGTAGAGGAGTACTTACCACAAAAAATAACTCACCTGGCTGACCCATAAATAACTGCTGGAAGGATTTGAGGACCATATTGGAATCAATAACATTCATACCCCAATCAGTAAAATTCATTATTACCTACTCCATAGTCAGAAAAAATGTGATCTTTCCATGCCTACTTGTCTGGGTGAAAAATGAGGCACGTGATTTAGAATGAGTGTAAGGAAAAGCACAGGTATTTGGATAAAAAAGCAGAAAGATCAACATGAAAAAATTTATTTCAGTTTGCATGTGGAAAAAAAAAGAGCAGCAACAAGGGTTTCTAGAAATAACCTAGATGACAAAGAACAGTACAGATCCTATGTAATAGGAAAGGAGAGCAAGACAGACATAGGGTAAAGAACTCTAAAATCTTTAATGTTTGGTTCTGCTTAACTTTATTGCCAACTCAAGAGCTCAGGTAAAATAAAGAAAGAGAACATGCTGAAGAGTAGATAGATGTATTCAGACTGTCAAGACCTGATAAACAATCCTGTATAATCTCTGAACCATTGGTGAGTATTTGCAGTAACATGAAGAATGCAAATAAGGTTCTTCTGAAAAATCGGGAAGCTATAATCAATCCTTTATAGGAGGTCCTGGAAATGTTCTGAATTAATTTATTAAATAAACAATAAATAAG
This sequence comes from Cnemophilus loriae, assembly GCA_013397755.1. Lineage (NCBI taxonomy): Eukaryota > Metazoa > Chordata > Aves > Passeriformes > Corvidae > Cnemophilus > Cnemophilus loriae. The sequence continues at coordinate 161,890 of VZTF01002837.1, read as the reverse complement.
TTACAGGAAGATCCTAAAGAGTTAAAATAGCCCACTCAAGCATGCCAAAAATACGCTGTGTCAAATCAATCTTAATTCCTTCTCTGAGTGCATTTGATTTAGAGAATAAGAGAAAAGCAGTATATGGGATGTCTCTCTGATTTAGACAGACTTATCCCACACAGGTCTCCTGCAAAGCTAAGGAAATAAGCCTAGAGTTGCCAACCTAAACTAGTTGAACAGCTGTTTGAAATGCTCCTTTCAAAAACTTCAGAGGCTTTCAAAGGCATAAGTAGTTTGCTGGTCAGGTGTGGCTGCAAGTGTAGTCTTACGGGAGTCAAGGTGGAGAGCATTTCTTGCTTAAGTCTTGGATTCCAGTGTAAAAAAGAACCTGATACATTGTCTGAAGATATTACAAGCAGTTCGTAGTACATGATCAGAATTTAAAGTGACCTTAATAAATTAGATGGACAATCCAAAATCAGTGAGACAATCCAAAGCGTGAAGACCTGAATGTTACACCTAGTGCCCACAAGAAGAAATGTAAAAGGCCATGGAGCAGCCATAGTGTAGAAAAGCAGGATTGAGTCAGAAATGTGAAGGTGATGAGGGAACAGCAAATCTTATTCAGGGAAGCACTATTAGGCTGCTGTGAGGAAGATGCAAGACACAGCCTCTCCGTCCAGTGAGCCTTTGGTGGTTACTTGGGATCTATCCTAGCAGCCAGGACAAAGTAAATTGGAGCAATGACATTTTGGGAAAGTCTTAGGCAAATTGAAAAGGTTCAACAGGAGAGAGAAGATGGTATGCCTTGTAACACTGAGGAAGATTTGGTATCAGTCTTTTAATAAGGCTATATATTCCTCTTTATGACTGTTTGGAGCATTTGGTGAACTCTGCTTGGTTTAAAGTAATTCATATTCAGATTTCCCTTTTTCAGACACCAAATTTCTGAGAATGTAAAGAAAAAACCCATTCTTTAGTTATCAAGATTAGGTAAATAAAGGGTGGTTCTGTTTTTGTTTTTTGGGTTGTTTTTGTTTTTGTTTTTGTTTTTGTTTTTGTATTTTTTCACCCAGATATCCATTGAGGAAGGTGCCATGCACAAACTGCCAAGTGAAAGTCAACCTTTCTCCACATTGCACCATTTTCCATTCCTGCTTTTCTGTCTGACAATGATGTCAACTGGTGTTTAGTAAATCAAAATGAAACTATGACATAGTGTCTATAATTTAATCACAAAGAAATGTGAAACATTAATGATTTGGAGTTTCTAATAAAAACTCAGAAACATCAAAGATATTTAGATTCATTTCAGACATTTTGAATCTGTGAAATTTGGATGGGTTTAATTTTTCTTTCCCTAAAGTGATTTGTAAGGAGAATTGCTAAGTTTCAAGAGCGCCTAATTTAGTCTCTGATCTTTATTGGAAGTTGTCTCATATTTTGAATTGATTTATTAAAGTCTTTCTTTGGAAGTGCACACTCACTGAAACATTGCAGTTGAAAACAATAAATAAATTTGGGGAACCTTTCAAAATTCAGTAGCTGAATGTTATAGGATTTAACATAATGCTCTAGCTAATATGCAATGCAAGTCAGAAATTGCCTTCTTGAAATACAAATGTCCAATAAAGCCATTACTGGACACTTAAAACAGTCTCCCTTCTTTTGCCCATGGTAAGAGACTGCTGTGGCTAGATTTCTTAGCTGCATAGCATATTTTCATTTTTCATTTCTTATTCTGAATTTTTAAAAAATTAATTTAGTGCTATAGAAATTGTTTAAGGAAATTGTGAGCTTAGCTTGTAAACTTCTGTCCATTCAATCTTCATTCTCCATCGTCAGCATGAAGATAGACACTAGTCATTCTGAGAGTATATAAAAATATTTCACCTTTTGCAAACTGCTCTGAGAAAAGAAGAGCAAAACTGAAAATATGAACAGAAGTGTTGTCTCCAGAGCAAATTAATGTTACACTTTTCCTAGGTCATGATCTCTTTCTGGACATGTTTGACAGGGAAAAGCTGCTTTCAGCAGTGGAAGACATGTCTGCCCCATGATGTGGCAATTCAGGATCAGTACATGATCTGCTATGAGAAAACGATATAAAATTTGAAGAACTCTTTTGTAAAAAAAAAAATCCAAAGGTCACTTTTAATTTTTTCTCTGTTCCATGTGCCGAAATCTAGAGACTAGATTTTGTGAGAATAAGCATGGGAGATTTCAGTGCAATAAACACTTCTTTTGTGTTTCCTGCAAACATTCCCTTGTAATAACTAACATATATGCTGAATAACTTTGATCCAGATAGCCACCTCTATTGAAGTTCACAGAAGTGTTTTTGACTGGGGAGATGGGAGTAAAAAAAAGCAGGCCATCAAAAACAGTGAAGTTAATCTTAGCTATTTGTTAAAGCCAAATGCAAAAATTTCCTTGGTCACTCCTAGGCATGAACGCTTGTGTTAATAGGTACACATCTGTACTTATACATATGTACCCCCATGTATGTACATACTTCAGAAGTGTTCACACAAGTAGATCTTCAAAGCTTAGTACAGTAACAGATTTTCTATGATAAAAATCATACTTCTTTTCCTGGATAAGTATCTAGAAGGAAGGAAATCAGGGAAGAAAACTGAAGGGAGGAATGAAGGGGAAAAGGGAAGGTAGAAAGGGTTCAAGCTTTTTCACTGTACAGCTTCACCTCTACAGTTTCTGGTTCCTCTTCTGAGCAACAGCAACGGAATGACAAAATGGAGGGAAATAAAAGATGATAATATAGTCAACTGTTATCACATTCCAGAAGTGCCCAGGGGCAAATAGGGAACGGGTTACACCCCGATCATATATAACTCTGTGAGATAAGGAATGTTTCCATAAGGAAACACTGGCTTGCAAGCTAACGGAAGTGAAGTATTTTTCAACCTCCTGCACTGAGGTAAACTAGCACATCTCAGCCAAAAGTGGTGAGGATCTGGCCCACATTCCTTATTATTATTTAGGGTTTATAGTATGCTAATAAAATAAGTTATATGTCAGGCCTATCATGTTTTGGACATGTGGGACAGGAAAAAGAAATTGGTTCGTTTTTCCATTTGTATCCAAGACCAGTGTCGATCAGTTAACCAGTCTCAAAAAGATGTAGATATGCATTTTGCTTAAACTTTCATGGCTACTATGGTAAATATAATATCCAGAATGATTGGCCTTTGTATTTGGATTTAACTACAGAAACTCTATATGCCTGTAAGTTGAAGCAAACAAGTAGTTCTGTGAGCATAGAGCCAAGACAACCCAATTTCCTAGGCTGTTAGGTCAGATAGACAGCAGCCATCCTACTGGATGTGCAAAGGCTGTGTTTATGGGCTGAGCCACAAAGCACAATGTTACTCCTACTCCCACATCTTGATGACACACAGCATGGATCAGTCAGTTGCTCCACATCCTTCCCCAGAAACAGAGCCAGAGTGTGAGAGGTGAGTGAGAAATTCCACTCCACCAAGTCCCACAACTGGATGGGCAAGGATCAGTACCTCAGCTTGCACAGGTGTGGTCCAGCAAGAGGATCTGGGTGTGTATGTAGTAACTTGTCTAGAGATTTTAATATGCTTAAAATGCAAATGCAAGGGAAAAAATTTTTCTTGTTCTAGTCCCCAAGCTTTGCATCACATGAATGTCAGTACTACATCAGAAAAACGGAGAGAGAATTTCAAACTTGCTGTAGTCCTGAAAGTGTCTGTATCTCTGAAGGAAGTAAGTGGAGAGAAACCAAGAATTAGTCTACTTGTTAAGAATAGATCAAGAGGTGCATTTTAGCTGTAAAGTGACAGTTCTTCTATAACTTCAGGTACATAGAAGATAACTGTCTAATCTGAAGTAATTCTCTACGAAAATTCTGCTCTTCAGAGAGGTGCCTGGAGATGGGCAACTTCAAAGCACCATTTTTCCATTGTACTCCACTGGTTTGCAGAAGTCGCCTGCTTGAGATGCTGGTTTCTGTCTAATTCAGGCAATTGGTGAAAACCCTGAAGATGAGGATTAGCTGCATTTGAAGAATCGCTAACTGATAACACCATTCTGCCTAAAACTTATACAGGAATTTACAGTATGAACAGGATATTGTATTATTTCTTTGGGTAATGTTTCAGATAACATCTGGTCCTCAGAAAAAAAGAAACACCATGTTCTACTCATAGTCTAGGCTACACAGCCTTCCCAGTGGAAGTGCAGAGAAGGCTTCAGAAAGGTCAGTCTGTTGTGCAACTCCTTTAAAAAAAATGGGCTTGAGAAGTGTCCTGAATATGGCAAACTCCTTCATCTGAAGTGGGTCACTGAAACAGCCATCTGACCAGATAGAATTCTGGATCTGTTTGTCAGATACTGGTGAAGAAGATTATCTAGCTCATGCTACACAAACATAGGCTGTGTCTTGCAGTAGAATTATGTTTAAATTGCAAAGCAGTTTAACACTCAGGTACTGTGAATTTAACAGAGTTTTTTATCTACATTCCACTAAGTGACACCCGTGAAGTAACAGTGCCTGGCATTTGGAGATTAAGTGAAGATACAGGAGCATTAACCTCTTTAAACAGAAATTAATAATAACAATATTCTGCCCTGGCAGTTTACTGCTAGGTTGAAGGCAAGAGTGCAACAAGGATTGTTTCACAAAAACTCTGACAATATTTTAAAACTGAAGTGGAAATTCCAATGAAAAGTGTAGAAAAAGGTGCAGAAAAATAGCGTGAAACAAAAGTGAAGATGATAGAAGATACTTCCATGAAACAAAATGAGAATTCTGAGAACAGGAATAGGAATAAAATGGAAATGAACAACCTGGGAAAAAAAAAAGCTGCACTACTTTTGGTAAAGGAATTCCTGTCATCCCAGGATATAAAAAACATGGCTTAAGAGGGTCTCTCTGATAGTCTCCACACAAGAACTATTTTCATTGGGAACTTTCATTTTGGCAGCAGCAGTCCCTTGAAAGTACAAGGATTTGCCTTGGGAGTCCACAGGCTCCTCTGCCTGACAGATTGACAGCTCCAAAGAGGAGGATGGGATCGTGTTTATAATGGGACATAGTGGAATGCAGCTCTATCCAAAAATGCTATGGATTTACATACATTTAATATCCACATTCCATTAAGTGACATCTAAAACCCAGGGAGAGACTTAAAAAGAGACACTGGATGATTCAGAGACTTAGTAATGGAATACAGAGCCATTCACCTCTAGGTCAACCGTCTGAGTTCAGCTCGAGCTATTATTGACCAAACATTTATACTAACTGCAGGCTGTGTGGAATATCAATGGCTTTATGGCTCTGCTAGATATATTATTTGTTCATGTCTGAGGTGTCCATATGGCAAAAATCACCTCAGACTCCCTTTATAGTCAGAGAAAACCAGGTACTTTTAAGGCATAAATCATCTGGAAGATGTCTTCTTTAGGATGAGATTAATTGCACCCTAGAAGTATCTATTTCTCTCTGTTGACTACAAAAAGAGCACAGGGTGACTTGCTTCTATGTAGATGTTTATACTGCAGGAGTCTAAATTTGGATAAGATGAATACCATACTAAGTGATTCCTCTCTAGTCATCCAGAGGGCTGCGGTAGGTCTGCAACTGAGCGTGGGTATCATAGATCCACTTGCAGAGAAATGCTAGTTCATATCTGCCCTTGGTCACCTGAATCTCACCTTTATTATGTCTCAGTGTCCTCTGGCAAATAACAGCAACCTTTCTTACTACTTATAGGAGAGATGAACCAACCTAGGGGAAGGTACATCTTGGTATTAACAATGCCCTTTTTCTTAGTACCTGTTAGCAAAATTTGTTAGTGATAGTGTGGGTGGTCTCCAGAAAAGCAATAGGCTGGGACATGTGTCTTTTCCTGTGCTTAAGAACCTGTGTACGGTCAGGGGCTCTACCAAACTTTCCTGCCTGGCAAATGTCAAAATACATTAAGTTGGCACTTCCAGTTTTAATCTGTGAACGGCTAAATTACTTCCTCTTGCATCTTTTTTACAAGCCTTTGTTGAGTGACTTAAGTAAGAGCGGATTGTGCAAGCCTCTGCCAAGAGATTTAATAATATTAGTACTAAATAATAACATTACCTTCATTCTCAAGGAAGTGTTTGCAGTGGCAGGTTAAGACAATATACAGAACATGACATGTGCGAATTAGTCATCCTTCTCTGCTCCTGAAACATTGGCTCTGTTGAAGGTGGTAATGAAACAGAGGAAGGTCTTCTAAAGGTAAGGTGTACGTTTATTTGTTTTAGAATCTTTGATGGTATATTGACTGCTATATGATCTGTACTGGGTTGTGAGATGTTGAACAAAGCCTGTTTCTGAAAGTCCTGGTTCATGCCTGGCAGATACTTTCTTCAGTAACACCAGTGATGTCTTGCCTTTTACATAGCAAAGAGTTTGCCCTCCTCTCTTTGCATCAGCTGGTATGTGCAGACAACTGGACAAACAGCTTCTGGTGTGTGCCCAATCATAAAGCAACTTTTATTAAGATTGCTACAAAAGGCTGGCCAGGTATGTTTTCATGTTGGATGGAAAATGACTTCTAGGTGTAAACTAAGACACCCCTCCTGTTTTGAGCTATTATGTCCCTCCCATGAATAATTTAAGTTGTTTGTGGTGCATTGAAGCATATGCAGCTTCTCAAGCAACTTTGACAATTATGGTAGATCTTTGTGTTCCAGAGCAGAGCTCCTGTTTATGTTAATAACAGCATTTCTTGCTTGCTGTAAGATCTTTCTGTTCTGTCATATTCATCTTTCATCTCTGTCTTAAAGCCTATAAGAATGAGTTGAAATGATCGAAACAAGCGCCCCTTCACTCAGTTAAATTGATATTATTTACTAATTACAGATATCTGTCTCTTCCTCCTTCCCAAGAAAATCAGATAATGCCTTTGCAGTCAGGGCAACACTGTTAGACCTGTACAGACCATACCTCGCAGTCGTCTAACCAAAACCTTTGGGCATTGTGGTTCTCTCATACTACTAGAAGTTAATGTAAACCATACAATAAGGCCAGAGAAATGAAGTCAGAGGAAGATGCATATGAAAATACCAAATTTGACTTTAGCCATGGATACAGCTCCTGCTCATTTCACTATGTTGCTTGAGCAGCCCCTGTGTCTGTCCCTCACTTACTGTGGCCTCAGTGCAGCTGTCACGGCATGGCTCCACTCAGGCTGCTTGGCACTGCAGCTGAGGACATTGTCCAAATCTGGAGCATTTTCAGTGACTATTTCTGTGTTACCTGGATTCCAGTTTGCTGTAGATTAGGCTAGTGCTCATTACATGCTGTTGCAGTGTGGATTTTTTTTTAACTAAATAGATGAAGTCCATACTGTGTTCAGTTCAGTCTTACAGCTATGCTACAGCAATACCAGAGTACGACACCTGTCTATTGCGCACGTACAGCAGAATATCTACTACATCACATTTCAAATTAAGTGACACTATATTATCTTATCTTAGGCTTTTCGTAGTGGGGATATATGTCACTGAAGTTTAGCTCTGTAAAACTGCCATCTCTAATTTAAGCTACTATAGGTAGAGAAACAAACGATGTTTTTGGGATATCGGTTCCAGGATATACTTATAGGGACAACATTTAGGGTTCATGGAAAGGATCAGACTTTGGCTATTGGGTGAGTTTAGACAATCAGTCTAGGCTAAAGCCTTAAACTTTAGGGTGGCTAATGTAGTTTAAATGACTCCATACATAACCTCTAATGAGGCAAGGCTTCGAGTGAACTGAAGAAGAACATAAAGCTCTCAACTAGAGTCTCTTGAGGAGAGCAACAATAAATATGCTGAACAAAATAGATGCAAAACAAATACATCTTATGAGTCAAGCTACATGCTTTCCTTTTCCAATAAAAACAAAATGATGAGGTAGTGAAGCTATATTTGGTGGTGACTTTAGTAAAATATCTGTCAGAGTTTCTCATAGAAAAAATTGTACTCTGCTAAAAGTTCTATGAAAAAGTCTTCACTAAAGTTACTGATAAACAGAAATGCTTTGTGTTGGAAAGGAGCCTGAGAATGGGAATTTTATTCTGTAACTTGTTTTCCAGCAAGACTGAAATCCATTGTAGTCAGTGCTAGACTGAGATCAAACAGACATTTTTAAATACTTTCCTTTCTGTGTAACCTTGAGAAAAAATTCAAATTATTAAGAATGATGGTAAGAAAAATGAAGCTTACTTTTAGTATCTATACTTCAGTTTACAACATTCTTCCTTCTTCTAGTGGGTTTTAAAAAAATTATTTATTTATTTATTTATTTATTTTATGATTGCTCCTTTGTTGATTTCCGTTAGCTTTACTAGCATGGCAAATCTGGGTCTTCTGATCCAAATGACCTGTATCCATTTACCATCAATACTGTTCCAACTCCAGGCTTCTTGACACCACTTTAATGTGAATTCCAGACATTAGCACAGCACTGCAACATTGATCTGACTGATGCATACTAATACACAGAGTGAACATACACAGATGTTGACCAATTTTCTCTTTAAAGCCCTCAAATGTTTTTCTTGTCAAGATAAAATATTGCAATGTAGAGTGTATTTTCCAGAAGAGTGGGTGCGTTTAGTAAAATCACCATTTATTTTAAAAATAAGTTTCTAAATCCTGTTTGAGAAAGTAGTTAGATACATACTTAAGTTATGTTGACTGAAATTTAAAGCCATACCACCACATGTTTAGCAGAGCTCTTTCTTGCTAAATACCTACCCACCTGAAACAGTTAATCCTAATACACTGAGCCTCCATGGTCTTTAAGATTTTTGTCTCAGTGCACAGCTATGTTCTTTATTTCCTTGACCTCTTGCTACTCTTCTTGGTCTCAAGCTCCCTGTCTGCTCCTGCTTCCCAGATACAGGGATGTACAATTCAGCTGTCCCAAGTCAATAGGAGAAGTGATATCTGACCTTTCCTTTCATTTCAGCTCTCAGAAACTTAGGCATGAACTCTTCCAAGCCGCGGGCTGAATTAGTTCTACCTTTCTATAGAAATATTCACATCTCTTTGCCTCTCAAAGTGTTGTTCGTGGCAATTTGAGACTTATTTTTTTTTTCCACTTAGTTTTGGATTTTCTTTTCCTCCCTCCTATGAATGATGCAAAAGTATTCCTTCATCAGCACTGTCTTTTTGACTAACAGCAAAGTTGTCAAAGTAATGGTTTGTCTTTACCTGATCTGGTGGACCCACGTAACAAGCACATTCCACAAATAGTGGACCTCATATAGCACTGTTAAAAGACACGGTGTCTTTATAATGGTAACCAAAACTTATAAGTTGTAGGGATATTGTTCAAATAATCACCTGTCTTTTAATAAAGCCTGAAATCAATACTCATCTGGAGTAATACCAGTTCACATGCTGTGGGCATTTTTCATGTCTATATTACACTGTAACTTTAATGGGACATAAACTTCAAATATACAATACAAATGCATTTTAAAAGTGCCTTATATATACTAACTGTTAGGTCACCTTTGGACTGAGCAACATTTCACAGATGTGATAGTGTGTACTTTTTTGACAGGTATGTGAAAGTCTGTCTGGTCGCACTGGTGGTATCAGAGGTCATGTGGGAGTATGGGGAAGAGGGTAACAAGCATGGAGACTTTGCAGCTTTGGGCATTATTGTTTGTTCAGTGGACCACACTGGTCTTACAAGTAGTGTAAGAATGAAATTACTATTTAGAGTAAAATATTTACTGTCTGAATTTCAACTCAGAAAATTAAACCTAACTTAATCAGTGCCTCTGGCACTTCCAGGAAAATATTCATAGAATCATAGAATGGTCTGTGTTGGAAGGCACCTTCAAAGTTCACCTAATCCAAACCCCCTACAATGAGCAGGGACATCTTCAACCAGATCAGGTTGCTCAGAATCCCATCCAACCTTTTGTAAAAGTTCTTCAAGGGATATTCTTCCATACGATCAAGACTTCCTTTTGTTTCCCTGCATGAAACATGAACTTTCGTCACACTTCATTATCATAGCTATTCTGGTCAGAGAGTAAATAAGAGCTAGAACAGCACATAGCCAGAAAAAGTTAGAATTTCCTCGGTATATGACTACTTGTGACTACATATTTTGCCAATAGCTCCACAGACAAAATTCCCATTTGCTTTCAATGATATAGGGGTTTTATTCAACATTTTCAGCATACAGCCATTGTGTTCCTTTTTTATTGCTGGTTGTTTCTAATGAGGAGGTAGGTAACTATACAAAGCTACCTGTGTGGTCTCTCAAGGTACTAAGCACTATTTTTTCTCATCCTTTGCTGATGAAAAGTCTTTCAACATTCCTGATAATTTGAGGAAATGTTCTTCCTTATACTTTGTGCACTTCAGTAAAATCTCCATTTTTTTTTCCCATCAAGTTGATTGCACAAGTTCCCCAAGCTGAGCTTTTTATCTTCAGTTTCCATCTCTTGTTTATAGTGTCTGATACCGTACTTAATATAAATCTGTCATAGCACTAAACATTTAATTGTGCAATAGTTCTAGGGAAGAACTGTAGAGGTGGTCTGATTTAGTTTTGATCTGCCTCTTCCAGAGGCCTGTGCATTAGGTATACCTACGTGTATATATAAACCATACTTTGCATGTTTTCCGCTTGGAACTGGAGAACTGCTCCTCGAGGGCTGTTGAAAGAAGGAAGTAAAGGCATTAAATTGTGTTAGAGCCTTGGACTGCTTTTGTATCGAGATTCAGGAAACACTTGCTGCTTTGATCAAAATGACATTAATATCTGGCCATTCATTTCTCTATTTATTAGAGGTGGGAGAACCCACCCAGGATAAATATGCATTAAAGTGAGAGATAGCTTGAAGTACTGCATTACTTAGGTAGAGAAGGCATTCCTGAGGGATGGGTAGTGGAGGAAGCCCTGACCACAACAGCAAGAGGAAAGAAGATCTAGAACAGCATTTCTGGAAGACACCGAGAACAGGCTAGAGCGTAGTCATGGATGAGGATTGTAGCAGAACTGGGGTAAAATTGGAGATAGCAATAGGTGTTTCTGCAGAAAACTAACAAGTGAAAGATGACACCAAGAAGCTAGGCATTAAGAGCATGGAACTCAGACTGAGAAGAACAGCCATGAGCAGGCATTGAGTCACAGATTTTCTTGGTAAGCAAAGAAAGACTAGAAAATATGGCATGTAAGAGTGGGTAACTGAGACCCCCTTGGTAATGAACAGATGGCTAAAGTCATCAGAGTGGTGGGTGAGATTAGATATGAACACAAAATGGAAAAGTACAGGGAAGAATACTGAAAAGTACAAAGGATTAAAAAACCCCCAAATATTAAAAATTACAAATGGAGGTCGTAAACTGCGTTTAATTGACCTCTGCCTCTGAAGGCGACTGCTAAACCACAGCAGTCAGAGAAAAGTCAGAAGGAATGAGATGAGAGGACATACTCAGATGCTTTGGAGATTGCTATTCTGCATGGAGATGTACAAAGGCAAAGGCAGGAATGGGTAAACCACTGTAGCACAAATGGGACTGTGCTATTTTCCTGTAGCCAAACTCTGCAGCAGTGTTAGGGAAGGACGTGTAAGAATGAAATGAAATTGCCTAAACAAGAATTTTTGCAAATTCACAGGATATTTTCAGACCGTAAGCCCTGGGCTAAAAATTTTGGCAAAAGTGAATGTATTGTAATTCTGACTTCTTTTAAATTGATGATGAGGAAGATACGATACATCTTGTAGAATGTAGATCCTGGATTATGCTATCATTTATTTTCAGTTGTTCCACCTCAAGATTATTTATCTAATTATCTATATTATTTATCTATCATCTAATTTCCTCAGGGTTGTCTACTCTAAATTCATCTGTTAATAGGACTCATTGCTCCAAGCAATCAGAAAAGCTAGCAGACAATTCATACTCAGAACATTTTATATATCCACAGCTGGAAATTAATTTTAGGAAAACTAGGACCTATTTATAGTGAAATTCACACTCTTTCAAACTTCTTCTTTCACATTTTAGTTTCCTAAGTCATGATACAACTACGGTTCATGACTTTTGTCTGTACAGCGAGAAGTAACAATGCTGCACTCATTCACTGAGGTCTGGTGACACCATGACACTAGACACCAGGACACACTATCTAGGTCCTGCTTATCAAACCCTAAGGCTGAGAGAGGCCAGGGATGGATGCAAAAAACACCTGCTGCTCTCCCCAGCCATGTGTCACAGGTCACCATTCAGCCCTGCACCCTGGCACTGGCCATAAAGCAGCAACTGAACAGCATAAGTTTATTGTAAGAAAGTCCTAAAAAATATATTTTGCCTTTTTTTATTCCAAGTTCAATAGAAAATTCATCTTAATTGCAAGAGCAGAAAAGAGTGCAGTGTTGGTTGTGGTGGTGGTTGCAATTTTTGGAAGTTGTAAAAACTGGGATGTTGGTTTTGGAATGACAGAGAGAGGTTTCCACAATAGCAACATGGCATTTAACTTAATTACTCAATGACAGAAGATATAAAACCTCTCAAAGGAAACATACAAATAAAGAAAACCTCTCTAAATTATTAAGGTTTCACAGACAGGAAAAGGATACTTGCATGGGAAGTGACAGTGACAAAAATGAAATATTTCCAAATTCTGTATTTGAGACCTTGGTAGAGTTGCTGTTCGCAGCATGTGTGCATACCAAGGAACAGGCCTTGCAAGCAGCAGCAGGACATAGCTACATATCCTGTCCTTGTTCTTCGAGGCAATCCAAGTCACAGAAGGTGGCATGAAATGGACCTAGCTGCTCCCTGCATGCTCTTGCCAGAGATATCTGGGGTTGTGGAGAGTTACAATGGATCTCCCGGGCAGATGGAGACACACATTTGCTTCCTACGGTCTCTGGGAACATCCCTGAGGAATCCTCCTTCGAAATAGTCTCTTAGTGGGAACAATTCATCAGTCCTGCCAGCTCAGGACTGTGCAAAACCACACTTTACAGATCACAGTTAATAACCTGCAGACAGCCTTCAGCAGCCAAGGAGATACATTGAAGAGAAACACATGCAAACAAACACTCAAATTTCTTTAGAAGACAAAAATACTACATAGGACAGGTTTAGCATCTTAGATGGTTATCAAGCAAGGCGAATTCTTTCACCAAAACAGTTAAATAAAGGCTTCAGTATGTGCAGTGTTGATGATTCAGTGAGAGACTGAGCCTTTGAAGTCTGTCACCAACTTTGAATCCTGAGAAGTCTGTTTCTGTCCATGTCACTGCCACCCACGTGTCTAAGTGTCTGTCTCTGTCTGTGGTTTTGCTTTAAATTGTCAGTTTTCCTCATGGCAATCAATGCATCATCGTCAGGACTCTGCAGTGAACAGCATGGAGAGCTATGAATAGCCATTCCCAGGGGAGCTGCACACTGAGTGTCGCTGAAGGCAGTAGGAAAATCTGGATCCTTGCACTGCAAGTAGCCCTGTATATGGAAAGGGATTCGCAGTAGAGGAAACTAAATCACAGAATCGATACAGAAGGCACTTGGGCTATGTTCGTGTCTTCAGTCAGCTGCATTTCAGCTTTGCTCCACCATAGAGAAAAGCCTGAGCATGCCAGTAGGAATAATAACTGATCATTGGTCTCAGCAACTAACATCGTGTATTCTGCCATCTTTTTCTCACAGACCTTCAGGAAAGGCAGATTTACTTATGTCCATTTTGGAGTAAAAATAACAGAGCTTTTATTTTGGTGTTCACAAACAGCATCTTCCAGTCTTTTTAAAGATAATACAATCTTTCTGTGAAGTGTAAAATAAACATACTTGAGTAGTTCCATGCTGATACATTAAGTACTATTTTAACCCTCAAGAGATCTGAGAAAAATTTATGAAGACAACAATACATTTAGATGCTAATGTACAGATATGATACCAGCTAATATTTGTCTTGTCTTGGTATAGTTTTATTTGATATAGTTTTATCTGTCATATTGTTGCCATTTCAATTTGCTAGAGCCAGGAAATACTATTTGCATTGGAAATCTTATCCTGGTGGTAAAGTTAATGAAGTCACAAACTCATTTAGTAGGGTGGAAAAAGCCACTCTTCACCCTGATTGAGTGTGTAAAACCCAAATACACTTCCAGATTACTGAGTAGGAAACGTAGGGTGGTTTTTAGGCCAGCTAATGTCATTGCTTCATTAGCATATGTATTTCAGTTACCTGATGAACTTGTGTTTAAGCACTTGATTCTGCAACAGTTTTGCCCTCTTCAGGCTTCCAAGGCCCTGTGTCTTTCTCTGCATGGGTAGGACTGGGAGCCCAGAACACAACTGTGATTTAAGTGTTGAGGCTGGTGCTAATCTTCACTCAGCATAACTAGTGCTCTCGCAGTAATATTCAGAGTGGAAGAACCAGGACAGCAGATGAAAATGTTGGTCTCAAAGGAGAGTCTGGTACTACAAAAGACTCTTATGAGAGCATCTCTGAGATTTGGCTCAGATAGATGGATGATAAAAGTCTTCATGAATTAGGGGTGACTTATTCTTCAGATCCCATTCTACTGCAGTACCAAATGTTTGTTGACTACTGGGTCTAACCAGATGTTTTCCTGACTGTTGCAGGTCTACTTCAACTTATCCCAGGTAAAATGCTCTTCTCTTGAGGCATTTCAGTTCACTCATAAGGAACTGGAAACTATGCACAAAAGCAGGTCACCCTTCACTTGTGAAGGTTATAAAAGGAGGATTCTTTATTTAGAGATCATAGGCACGGTAGTCCCTAAATGTGAAGGTAAGATTCATGACACCAGTGTGGCTGGATAACATGAAACGATCAGATTTTCTGTCATGAGAATTACTCCATTTTAATACTTTTTCACTGGGTTCAAAAAATATTTTAGCTCCTTATAAATGTAAGGACATGCAAGAATTGAGGTAATGGAAAAAATTAGTTTTAGATGCTACTGCAGTATTATGTAAAAGGTCACATTTTATATACAGCAAAAACTGAAGAAGGCAACCTGACTCCTTAAAGAAAATTTAAGAAAAAACCCTCATGGTCTAAGACACCGTGCTACATGAAGTATTTTTGTTTTCTTTTGGACATTCATGATTACGGACATCAAGATGTGAGCAAGATCTTTGTTTCTTAAGTGTTCATCTGTTCCTGCCACTTAATGGCTTTGCTGTGCACTCTCATAACAAAGCTTATGTTAAGCACCCGTGGAAGCTATTTATATATTGTTACTTGGCTAAGAACCATGTTCTGTCTTGGTTTTCCTACTCCAGATCTACCTCAGGTTTCCTATAATCAGGCTCAGTGACTTGGAAAAGCAAGCACTGGCATACTTTTTATCCTTTGAAAGGCATTGTGTTCAGTCATTCCTAGTCACACAGAGAAACAGCAACACTCATGTTAAGGTGTTGCTTAACCATTGCTCTTGTTAAAGCCATTTGTAGTGTACATTTGTAAATGACAGTGTCACTAGACATAAAGCACCAGAACAGGGAGTCCTCGGCAAAGTCAGGCGTCTGTGTATGGATGCTGGTGTTGTCACCAGTGGCCTCTTCCCCAGACAGAGCAGTCCCATAAGCTGAGATGGTATGTGCTATTGATTCAGCAGATTTTCATACGAATTTTGGGGTTGATGGGTAAAACATTAGCTATTAGCCTTAGCATGAATGACTTCTATTACCGGAGAGAAACAGAGGAGGGTAATGGAAAATGCGACTTTAGAGAGGATATTCCCTACTTATGGTGGTGTCTCCATGTTCACCTGTGTGTCCTGGCTGCTTTGCCTGAGGCCCACGGTGGAAAATGATGGTTGCATGGCAGCTTAAATTCCTCTTAGATGGTGCTGTCATGGACCCCAGGTTTCAGAGGCTGCTCACATGATGACATCTCTGGCACTGTGAACCAGTTCACTGCTTCTCAGTGTCATGGTATTTAGCAGTTCCTGATCAGATTTGGCTGAGGGAGCTCAACCTCACCCTCATATTCAGCCTAGGATGCATCAGCAGAGTGATGCAAAGTAGATAGACCCTCCAAAGTACATAATGACATCACAGGAACCACTACAGGAATGAAAGTTTATTGACTACTTAGCTAGTCCTTAAATTTTAGATCACTGATGAAGCACTCACTAGAAGTATAAACGCTCCATGTAGCTGAAGGAGTGCACTTGGTGCCTAAGGCAGCTGCCTCAGGAAACAGCTCTGCAAGTAAAACTCACAGAGCCCTTCTGTAATGGAGATTTTTCAATATTTGCCAAAGACTCTTCCACAGAATGAGTCAATAATGTCTATTCCCACTCTAGTTATTGTTGGACAAAAATTGTCCTTAGAGTTCTCAGAGACGCGTATTTCCAATTTAAAATATAATATTATCACATTAAAAGACTGAAAATTGTGTACTCATTGTAAAACATATGTTTTGCTGTTGAGTAACATCTCTTTTTACCTGTAAAGAAAACTTATTCATAAAAAAATTAAATCTGACGCCTATCAGATTTAATATCTGATATTGGAAAGACAATAGATCAGTTAGTTACAAGCCTACTGATTATCAACATTAAAAAACGCCCAACCAACAAAATACGGCCGCTTTAAATTCCCTGAGCTGAATAGGGTGCAAGTACTTGGAAGGATCATAAATCTCTCAAAGACAATGCTCATGAAATATCTCCTGCTTGTGAGGATGTTCAGGTAGTGTGGTATGAAGCAGAGTCTGAGATAATAACCAAGAGAGTGAATACAATGCAGATGGTGACAGACTGTCTCTTAGTCAGGTTCTTCCCATTTAGTCAAAGTGGAGAACAAGGAAAGTCCAAAGTATTCTGCATGCCATGGGCCTACTCTTCAGTTTTTGTTGCAGCATGACTGAAGAAAAACTGTGTTGAACCTGTGCCTGGTGCTTTGCAAACCAGAGACAGACTGTGGAAGAAGTGGCAACGAGCCAGCTTCTCTAGCTCAGCATCACATGCAAATTCACCTGTAATGGGAAACCCAGAAATTCCACTTTCTAGTTGTATTTATTTATTCTCTCGTAAGTGTTCCTTATTCTCATGCTTTTCTTTTTCCCCAATATAACTTTCAGGAGAAAGCAGAGTCTTGAATGGATTTTGCCCTAAATCATCTTGTCCGGAAGTGTTTGCAATCTTTTGCGTAACACTCAGTCTAAGCAGCCCTTATGTAAGGGCAGACAAATTTTCAGTGTTCACGTAGCAGCTAGCGTGGGAGGAAGGAGACTCCACCACCTCTCTGGGAAACCTGTGCCTCCGCCTGACTCTCCTCACGATGAAAGCGTTTTTCCTTATAACCCAGCTGAAACCCTGCTGTTTCAATTCGTGTCCGCGATGTCTCTTTTTCCCACCACGCACTGTTGTGAAGAACAGTTGTCATCACCCTGATAACCCTGATAGGCACTGGGGAGATGCTGCTAGTTCTGCTGGAGCCATCTCTGCTCTAGGCTGGACAAGCTCAGCTCCGCTGTCGTCTCCTCTCCTCAAGAAGCTCAGGGTGGAAGCAAGGAGAGGGAGTGGGAAGGAAATGGTTGGTCTATACTATGGGGCCATTGTGCTGTTGGGGTCTCTCCTTGTTTTGCCCTGAAGCAGAAAAGAGGAAGCTGTGCTTAAAGATTAACGGCATGGCAAAAATTACATCTTTAATCAACAAACAACTTCTTGAAGTAGAACTTCACAAAGTAGAAGACCTACACTAAAGCAACCTCTAGCAAGGAGCTGGAGGGAGATTTACAGTCACTTCATGCTTCTGTAAAATTGTTTTAATAAACCTGGAAGTTTATCAAGCATTTAGGAAAGTTAGAAAAAATGGTTCAGTGCAACAAAGCTGTTCTGCTACAGCTAAAAATATATTTTTAAATGAATACGGCATTTTTTAAATTAAGAAATTGGTCTAAGTCCTACAGAACCCTGTTTCAGGTTTGGCATTAAGCCTCCAAAAATACTATTATGGTCAGTCTCTGCTACTGAAACATTTTTTTACGGCTGGATGTAGGTAGGCTTGGTCAAGGTGAAAGATGCTTCTAATCTCCTTTGCTCTTGATGAGTATGTTTTTCACCATGTTCCAATTCAGTAGTCTGTCTCACTGCAGAACAAGCTCCCCACCCCCACCCCATCAGATTTTATTACTTAACTCACAGATTTGTATGAAAGCTATTTTTGTTCCTAGCAGGGTGCAAGGAATTTTTTTTAGATAATTACTATGCTGGTGTTGCTTGTCTGCATTTTATTTGGGATATGTTTAAATTTATAAGTTGATAAAAGTGAGTTTTCTGTTTGATCATTAAATGGTATGAAAATTGGTGAAGTAAGACCACAAAAAAAATGGTAACATAAACATCTGATACTACTGGAAAAAAAAATGCCTTCAGAAAAGTAAGAGTAAAAGAATATCTTATAATTATTTCCTCTATGAGACTGGAGACTGAAATAGATCCTATAACCTCTTGTCATCATTTAGACAAGGTTCTAATTACTGTGTGCCATGTTGATCTATTATGCACTGTGGCAGAGCTTGTAGCTCATATTAAGAAGTCCAGCTTTCCTTAATTGAAGAGAAGTACCTTAGGCTTAAAAAGTTAGCTGCTGCTTCATGAATGCAACCTTGTATACTCATTTACCGCATGCTTCATACCTCATTGCCTTGCCCCAAAGAAATAAGTCAACTCATATTTTGCCTGAGATGTTGCTGGATACAGTGGATATACCTCTAGGTTTTGAGAAACAGACACAAATTAAGCAAAGACATAGTATCTCCTCTAACATTCCTGACAGCTTTCTACTTGTTTACAACACACACAAAAAAATTAAGTCTTTTTTTTCTCCTGTGCTGTTTTCTGCTTGATTTTTGAGGGTAAGAAAAGGAACTAACTATGTATATGCCTATTGTTGCTCTAATGGCTTTCCATAGTCTGGTCCTTTTTTAATCTTGTTATGCTGCAAGATATTTGGAGCAGGAAGTCACGATAAATTTCAGCAGTGCACCTCACAAAGAGACTGCTTCTCAAGGGAAGAGCTGGGCATTACTGCAAGTCTAATACAAAGAATATTCATGCACTGCCATTAATTAAAATAAAAAGAAATAACTACTCCAGTTCAAAACTTGCTTTAATACATCTTCCAGAATTACCCCTTTAAAAATTATTGGAAAAAAAATGTATCAAGAAAGGTAATGGTCTATTTAATGTGAAAAAATACTTATACTGATCTTTTAATTACTGTAGATAATGGAATTCTCTCTCTTCTAGACCCTGTCTTTGCATTTGTGTGAAGGAAGGCTCATTTTTCAAAGCATAAATTTACCACATCTTAGCATCCGTTTCTGTAGCAACAGCTAAAAGCACAACTCCAACATAAACCCAGTGTACACAAACCAAAGTGTTTATCTTTACTTTAGAAGGATGTTTGCTAATCCTTGTGAGAATATAGGGAGAATATGAAAACCCTCATCTACTATAAAGCTCTGACATGGAGAACACCACCTACTCTTTAAAAATTGAATTACTTTTGGTTCCAAATGATCTTTATGAAAGTACAGTAATTATTAACATGGCACCTGTGTCTGAATGAAAGGTAGCTTCTCTAAGATGTGTTTTGGGTGCCAAAAAATGTTGCATATAAACCTACACTTTTTTTTCCCCCCCCAACTTTCAGGCTCATGCAGCACATTATTTTGATTAGTCAGATCATGTGGTTGAGGGTAATTTTTGAGTTTGATCTTTCCAGCTTTTCTTTTCCAATTAAAGCAGGCCCATTTAAACTGCCTTTATAACTATTTCAAAGTTTCATGAATGGGTGCACACATGCACGTGCACACAAGTCCACACACAGTCCTCCATGGCTTTAGGGGCTCTTGGATAGCAAATATCACTGATCTTCCCACATTGATAATCTTTCATTATCAAAGCTTCCTCAGGAACCTCCATGAATTATTGTTGAAATTTCCTGTATTTACTGATACACAATGATTTTTACAAGCCTTTGTGGTCAATTTTATATTTCATTCTTGAATCCAGCATGTCAGGCATTTCTAATGAGAATTAAAAATGTTTGATCAATTCCAGCAAAGCTGGTCAAGTCATCAATGTGTTAGAACAGGCAAATTCAGATCATCCTTGCTTCTTTTTGT
This sequence comes from Cnemophilus loriae, assembly GCA_013397755.1. Lineage (NCBI taxonomy): Eukaryota > Metazoa > Chordata > Aves > Passeriformes > Corvidae > Cnemophilus > Cnemophilus loriae. The sequence goes on along the minus strand of VZTF01002837.1, from coordinate 141,741 downwards.
GAGCTGAGATGGAAAGAGTTACTGAACAGCCTTGTGTTTTTCTAACAGGAAAAGAAGAAGGGACCTAAAAAAATCACTGAGTAGCAGTGCAGGAGGGCATGGCGTTGACTTGTTATGCTTCTAAGCAATGTAATTTAATATATGAGGAAGACGCCCTTAGTCTAGTGGTGACCATCAATATTTCTGACACAAATACAGACTTTACACAACAAAACAGTTTGGTCCCAATTTTAGATTAAAAAATATTATCAAATAAAAGAGTGGGCTTAACAATTACACAGCATCTAGAGTCTTACATCAGAAACAGAAATAACCCAGATTCAGAAATAACTTTCAGGCACATCAGTCAATCAAATAAGGGTGCTACTGAAAAAAGATCTAAATATCTTAGTCACAACAAAGATGACTATTTTCAGAGAGGGCTCTACACATTCTGTTTGCAGCTGCAGCCCAGCCCTAAAAAGAGAGGTCGACTGGGTTTGGAGGGAATCCAGCATGAGGATCTGAATGAGCTCTGCAGCCTAACCCTCCAGCTGAATACGAGCAGCTCAAGTCAGATCAGCATTTTAGTCCACTGTAGACATCAGGGGAGTTTTGAGGTGTCTCGACTGTACATCTGAGCCATAAATCAATTTCCATTTGGGTCAGCAGAGCAAAAACATGTGTTGTTTGTTTTCTTGCTGCCACTCTTCAGAGAACTGCCAAAGAAGGGATGTAGAGTAGTGCTGAAGACTTAAATGGTATAAAAAACAATATTTTTAATCAGATGAGTTGTATAAACTAATGCTTAAAGGACTCTTAGGTGCATTCAGTAGCTTGTGAATGCAAGAACTACAGCATGAGAAGTAAGGGGGGTGAGAATCAGTGGGCCAATTCCTTATCTGGTATAAAATCGCATACATACACTGAACTGCTGTGTTTCAGACCCACTGAAGAGTTGAATGGTTGCGTCAGAGATTACTTAAAAAAGAAAAAAAAACCACAGAAATATAGAATCTATGATTTAAAGGCTTAAATTTTGATGGTGACGGATGCACAGATAACCTTCTGGAGGCTCTACTCCACGTGGACTGACTTTGTCAGCTGACATGAACAGAGCAGATGCTTCCCAGGTGAAAACAATGAGAACCCGATGGTGAGGTTTTCCCACAGAGAGCAAATGCAGAGTGCTACAGGCTCTGTCATGAAGTGCAGCGAGGATAACAAGGACAGGTGGGATGCTGAAGTTATTTAAGCTGAAAGTGAGACACAAGGTGTTTTAAGGGAGAAAAAGATTAAGTAAAGGATCATATTACCAAGAGAAACGGCAAATTCTCCCTCTCCCTGTATTTGCAAACTGAGCTGAAAACCTTCGTAGCTGTTGCAGTTTCTGCAAATGCATCTGAAATACCATGGTATGATTTAATGCCTCCTGGCTGTCATCTCAGTGGGGTGTGAGTCTCCAGACAGGGCAGTGGGGACCAGCTTCCAGAAGCTCATGACAGAAGGAACTTGGCAGTAGGCTGTAGGCAGCTTCTGCCTTAAATAAAGACACAGCCACCCTCAGTAAAGAGAATCTGAGGATCTGGGAAGCTGGGGACATGCCGAAGAACTCATTTCTTCTACAGTTTTTAGAGTGAGAAACAGCTGAATGTGGGGTCGTTTCCTCTCACTGTTTGAATGACAACATGTCATACTCCTTCCAACCCTTTGCATCTCACTTTATGAAGGCTAGTGGTTATGTCCCACGTGGGTTTGCTGTGTGAGGAAATGTCTGTGTCTCAATTTAAGCACATCTTTTACACTCAGTTAAAAAAATCAAACAAACAACATGTTCTACTTTCTTTAATTCCTTGGAGATTCAGTGGACTTTCAAAGAACTTATTACAACTTCCTTCACCTGGCAAAACATTTGCTATTGTGAAGGAGATGTCTTCTCCCTAAAGAATGATTCCTGTTTGTCTAATAGGAACAGAGCACTTCTGTGGACCTGGGTGGCACATTATCATAGAGATGTTCCGGTTTCCCTGTGCCAGAAACAATTTTTATCAGGACGATTCGTGGCTCTTACCCTTGCATAAATACAGGTCATCTGATGCATTTTGATGCATGATTTGTTAACTACTTATCTGTGCACCTTTTTCTATTGCTGTCTTCTTGGAGGAATTACCTCTGATCTTTCCATTATAAGTACATCCTACAGATGTTCTCGGGATCACACAACCACTGCAGGCAAAACTCTTACCCACAGATCTGTATAATTTTATAATTTGAAAGAGTGGTGGGTGTACTTCTACTGCATCCCATGGCATTTGAGGAAGAATTTTGTTTCCCTGAGGCTAAGAAATGACCCAGGGTTCCCTGCTGGAAGAACTTGCTGTTGGATCACAAATTTAGGATGGTTTAGTGTGGCTGAGATCTCTGGTATGTAGGATATACTGGAGAAGATATAGCCGCAATAGCAAAAAAGATTCATAAAAAAGGGGACTCAAATCTAGGCATGGATCAAGGAAAAGGAGATTTGCATGACGGTATTAATGTGAAGTTCATAAACTCCCAACTGGGTTCATAACACTGACTTTCCAACAGAGTTATTCATTCAGACAAACATACTATCATAAACAAAGCCTGGAGACAGTCAGACACAGAACGTGGAAATATGTACTTCTGAAAATGTAACTTTTTCCTAGAAAATAATCTACTTAACAGATCTTCTAAAAACAAGGAAGACAGGAAGAGGGTCACTGAAGAAGCAACAAGTATGGTTATTGTCAAGGTAAAATATTTGTTAAGTACATTTCTGAACAAGCCAAGTGACCTTTGCCTGCTGGCAATTTTCTTCAGCAGAAACTTAAACTGTGTTTTAAATAGCGAATTAGATTGCCCCCCAAGGACGACAGAACTTGTCTTCCTATCTGAAGTGCTGTTACTTGGCACAGCAAGTTAAAATAATTTTAAAACAATTATAAATAATCTAGTTTTTTAAAAAAGGAATGTTTTTTGTAGAGTTATTCAGAATGTATTTACAAAATGTCTGTTGAATTTATCAGCCATAATGCTTTAATCCAGGATTTTTTTACGTTCATTCAGCAAAATGCTATGAACATTCATAACACGAGTAGGGAAAAGTTAGGTTTTTCCTTTGCCTTCATAAAATCAACAAAATGGATGGAATGAGAGCTAGATCTAAAACACACTACCACTGGAGATGTCTATACTAAATGCAAGCATTCTCAAAAACTTAGGTGCAGTCCTGCACGCCTGTTTCTTCTGATAGGCACTATAGTACTACACAGTTTTGGAAATCTAGTTCAATGCAGAAGACATAGAGGATTTGAAGATTGTACATTCCCATGCCTTCCTCTTCTGCAGGTGTCATTGATGTCCTTACTTTCTCAAGTTTCGTATGGAACATGACTTTTTACATGTCTGCCTCTTCATCTTGTTTAGTTCTCTAGGCCTGATAGTTTCTGTATGAAAACTCTGATGCTCACCTTACCTCCACACAATTCAGAAGTGCCACTTCATTTGACCCAGCCTAAAGAAAATCTGATAGCCAAAGCCTGGAATGGGTGGGAGTGAAGGACTAGTGGCATTTCATGAAGATGTTCTCGATGGCTGCAGAAAGGCACAGGGTATGTATGGCTCTGACATAGATGACTAGTGGCAGCAGTCTTCATCTCAGTGACTAGGAGTTTACAGGGCTGGGTAGGATCCACCCAAGGGTACTGAAGGAGCTGGCAGAAGAGCTGGCCAAGCCACTTTCAAACATTCACTAGCAGCCCTGGATAATCAGCAAATTAATTGCCCATCTACGTGAAGAGCCAGAAGGAGGATCCGGGGAACAACAGGCCTCATCCTGACCTCAGTGCTGGGGCAGGTCATGGAGCAAATCATCTTAAGTGCCATCATGTGGCATTGTGCTGGACAACCAAGGGCTCAAGCCCAGCCAGCAGGGGGTTGTGAAGGGCGGGTCCCGCCTGACCAACCTGATGTCCTTCTGTGACAAGGTGACAAGCTTGCTGGATGCGGGAAAGGTTGTGTATGTTTTCTGCTTGGATTATTGTAAAGCCTTTGACGCACTCTCCCACAGTGTCCTCCTGGAAAAACTGGCTACTCACAGCTTGGGTGGGTGTACTCCTTACTCAGTAAAAGACTGTCTGGACGGCTGGGCAGAGAGAGTGGTGGGGGATGGGGTTACATCCGGCTGACAGCTGGTCACTACTGGTGTTCCCCAGGCCTCAGCATTTGGGCCAGCTGTGATTAACATCTTCATCAACGATCTGGACAAGGTGATCTAGTGCAGCCTCAGTCAGTTTGCAGATGACATGAAGTTGGGTGGGAATGTTGATCAGCTGGAGGGCAGGAAGGCTCTGCAGAGGAATCTGGACATGTGTGTGTGAGATGAACTGTGGATCTCAGGAGCACAGAAAGAAAGGCAGTCTGATTCCTGGGTTTGGTACCTCAGGGTCATTGCAGTGTTACTTTCTCCCATAACTCCTGAGGCAGAGAGATGGTTGGAGAGACCATAAAGGTAACCTTTAAAATTATTCTGAGTGAACTTCTTTACAATTATAAATTAAACTATTTTCAGGCAAAGGAAAATCATAATCCTCAGAGTTCCACATCACTTTTGGGCAAGGGAGGAATGAATTTAAAGTTAATATTATAGCCTAAGTAGATGACTCCACTTTCATCTGTTTTTCTCTTAACTCTCACCTACAACTCAGATACAACCAGGTCTCACTTGGAAATTCTCCACAGAGGTTGCCAAACATAGCTCACATTTTCACATCAGATAGTGTTTTGTCCAGTATGAATAAAATAAATTGATCCCTGCTTCTGAAAGTTTCTATATCTTACAGGGAAAGCTTTGCTTCTTTTGCCTGTTGTACAGCCACATTGCATTGAAAACAGATGGACTTTGCATTTATTTATCCCCTTTCGGCTGAAGAGTTTAAATCACTCTGAACATATTAACTATGTCTGAGGCAATTAGTCTGATAGAGGGTTTTCTCAGTTTCGTTTTCCCAGACATGGAAAATGTAAGAGACTCCTTCAAGAGCATAGACCACGTCTGGTCTTGACTACAGTAGAGATTACCAGTGATGGATGGTCACTTGCTGAAACCATCCCTAGTAAATGAGTAGCATCAATTTAAATCATGATGCAATTATACATTTTAGTCTGCTTTTTAAACTAAATACCGCTAGGGAGATGTTCAAAACTGTAGCTTGACAAGGGTAAGGCTGCTACAGCTCCATACCCTTGGGTCCAACCTGTCATGAGCCTGAGCCTGTATTCGCAGTAGGCACTTGCACACAGAGCACACTTATACACCACAAGCACATATACATGCAGGGTTGGCCAAGCAGATCACAGACAGACAGACAGACACACAGAGGATCCACATGAACACGAGCAGTGCCAGTGGCCTCATCTTGCTTGCATCTCTGACTGAGCAGGGAGGAAGCCTGTTGGAGGGAAAATTTATACACATGTATGCACAGTGTAAATCCCTGCAGCAGCTGGGCTCAGACACACAGATTGACCTGTAGCTGTCCCTCGATCCCAGGCTTCCCAGAAGCTGACAACTGGACATATGAGTTTGTGGAGGCACGATTCCACTCCATCTTCACGGTTCTCCTTGTACAGACCAACACACATACATCTGAATAAACCACCAAATCCCATAGTGGTTTCAGCAGATGTCTGAGACCTCCTGGACCCACCAGCAGCCACCTCCTCTAGGTTTCCCACTCCCAGACACACAGCTCTCTGGGTCCCAGGTCCCCTTACCTACTTGACAGTTCATATCACTTGATCTTCACTGGCACCCACAGGGTGCTCATGTGCACACCTGAAGTTGCCCCAGGTGCTGTACCATGAATACAGGAGTTTTTGACCCCTGGTCCCAGGCCTGTGGCTGCACTTGGATCCTCATACACACACATGCACACAGAAGAGACAGTTCCTCACCCAGGAAAATGTAGAAAGGAATTGAATAGAATAAACTATGCTGATGAGGTACAGGGCATGGCCAGGCACATGTACTGACCAGCAAACTAATCACACTCAATGAGCTTTTTTAATACACTTAGGCCTTTTTTTCCCCATAACCTTGGCCATCCCCAAAATTAGCTTGATTCTCCCTTCTGCCTTTGTTTTCTCCCCTAACCATCTCATAATAAATCACCTACAGCCCCAAAACTCTTTGCCTGCATGCCAGAATAAATCTCACGACTACACAGGCAGTGACCCTCCTCAGCCCAAAACATGCTCCGGAGATCCACTCTGGAGTGTTCCCTTACCAGTGGGGCTGAGGGTCCCCCAGGACAGCCCTGGGAGCAGCTGGCTTGGTGCTCATGTCCCTGAAAGGGATGTTTGGGCTAACCTGCTTGCCACCCTTCCCTGTGCTTATTTCTGTGTGTGGAGATGAGATTTTTACAGGTAAGGGAATTATTCCACTAGTATAAATCACCTGTTTGCACCAATGCTAGTGAGTTTGCACTAAACTTGCTGTATTAACAGACTTGAATATGTTTGGCCATATGCTCTGCTTGTGCCATAACTCTACTGGCATCAGAGTAGAAATAACAATTGTCTCTAGCTGGTATAGCCATGTTATTGAGCCTGGGAATATACCCCAGCCAGTCTTCTATATAGTTCTCTTCTCTTCTCTGAGCCATCAAACATTAGCAGATGCAAGTTTTGTTTAGTTCTTTCTGATGCTGGAGTGATAGGTGAGAAAAAATTCCTTTTTGAGGTTACATGAGAAGGAAACTAAGAAGTTCATGTACTTTTGTTTCTACGTTTTGTTGCTCTCTCCTCTTTGGTTCATCTTATGACAGGAAAGTGGTATGGAAAGAGACAGAAGTGAAGGGTGAGAAAGAGACAGCAAACACTTATGCAACTGAGCCTTGAATATTTCAGTTGTTACATTAAATCCTTGCTTGTTCTTCAAGTCTCTCTTTATGTGCTTTAACAAAACTCCCTTGAGCTTATGAAATCAGCTCAATTCCAAAAACAATTACTAAAAGGAGAGTAGTTTCTTCTCCCAAGATTCCAAATCTTATTTTCCTAGACAAACTCATCCATTTTGCAATGTTCTGTTTGTAGAGACACTTTCCTGGTCTCAGAAACTCAAATGATTTCTAAGTTAGTTTAATAAAAGTAAATATTTAACAGATGCCTGACTGCACCTTGGAACTGAGGAGGAACATATTTTAACATCTTACCCATTCGCAATGATGTTTTCATCTGCTCAGGTGGTGAACACATGTGCTGTCTTTCTAATTTCATTACATGCATAACAACAGTTATGAATAAAGATAATACAATAGTGACAGCTAACATGTTCCCTTTTGTGGTGTGGAATAATTTTTTGCGGATTTGCTGAAATCTACTTGCAAAAATTAGAAAGATTTTAGCCAGGCTCCTTGAGCTGTTGCTGTAGCAGGAGAATGGCTGAGGTAATTTGGGAATTTCTGTATGTGAAGTTTCCTGTCCTACTCTTTTAAAGTCAATGACAACCAGCTCTATTGCTACACTGAGACCAGAACCTTGTTGTTTGTATTCAAATAAATATGGGTTGGATGATCTCGGGATTGTGTATGTGCATACATAGTTCTCCTTTCTTCCACTCTCACTCTCCAAACCACACTTATTAGCCCGCAGATATTAAATTAAATAAAAACACATTGTCAAATCTCATATGAACATCCTGTTTACACAGTTGATATAGCAAAATCGTGTCCAGAAAGGCTCAAAGAAGTAGAATCACCCAGGAACCTAATCTTAGATGCTGAGATAAGCCATGCATAGCTACTGACTGCAGTTGAATGTGCTATGGTGTACTCCCTAACAGGCTAAAGTCTGGACAATTGAAATTACTTTCTATTTAAAGACTAACAAAATTATTAGACAAAATCTTCAGCGATCACACACACAGATGCTGTGAAATTTTCCATCAGCACTGCTGTATTAATTTCTTGATGAAAGCCCAAATGTTTTTCTCATCTATCCATAAACTTGTAAAAAGATACTTAAGCAATTTTTCCCCATACCTTTCTTTACCATTTCAGAACAATGTGATTGAAGCATAATTGAAGCCAGATGGCAAATGCTACTTTTTTTAAGTGCAAACTCGTCAAAGAAAATCTTCATGAAAACTTTTCTTCAGCTTCATCCTAGCTTTACATTTTCTAAGAACTTCACAGTTTCTAAAAGAAAGAAATAGAGCTTTTGTTGAAAACATTTTAACTTTTGCTCAGCATTGGTTGATTTTTTTCCCAAGGGTGTCTGGTGTATCAAAACCAGTGTTTTCCTTGACAGAGCATGGGAGGTCTGTGTCATCTGTTGAGCATCAGGATAGCAAAACCTCAAAGTCACAGTGACCATCAGCCTGCTACAGCATCCCAGACAAGGAGAGAGGCTTCAGACCCATGGCCAATGCTCACAGAATAGCTAAGGCTGGAATGGACCTCTGGCGGTCATCTAGTTATCTAGATGAAAAGGTGACCTAGACGTCATCTTGTTCTCCTTGTTGTGATGATGGCACTGCCTGGGGGCAGCGAAGTGTGCTCAGGTCAAGGGAAGTTGAGAATGGGACAGTTGATGTCTCCACAATACTCTGAGCTTCCCCCCTAAAAAACACCTGCATCAGTTCTTCCTGCTTGAGAGAAAGATATGCAGAAAATGCCTCTGCCTTTTCTGATTCCTTGGCTTTTCATTGGAATGAGGGACTTGTACAATAAAGGGGTCACATGTTTGTCATATCTTCCCAGGTAGCAGTGTCAGTTTTGGAGTAGCCCTGGGAGGAGGAAAAGGATACAAAACCTTCAATTTTTCCTTTTGTTGTTTAATCTCAGTAAAATTTACTTACTGATCAGTCCTTTTCCCTTCCCCACCTCTCAGGAACTTCTCCTCACTGTTATTTTTCTGAAAACTGGGGGAATTCCCATTTTATCCCTATTCAGAGGGAACCAAGTCTGCAAGAGCAAATAGCCCTGAGGAAGGTATATACCAGGAAGTTTGTAAGTACTCTTTAAATTACTAAATGGTGGATCCCCATTTCACTGTTTCAAGTAAACAAGTGAGGAGTGTCATCAGGAGGCGATACCTTGATCTCCTTGCTCACAGGTTAATTAGTGAACTTAATTTCAGGTTAATTTAGGCACTCTGGTTTTAAGTTCTGTTGGATATCTGAATGTATTTCAAGATAACTGTGTGCTGAGGTGCTTTGTAGACCGGCAATTTGCCCTGAGTAGTGTTTTGTGTCAATCAGGGGCAAGGAGCCGTACTTCACGGGCCAACAGAGAAAAGGGCCAAGATATATTTTAATGGTGAGCAATCCCAAATAGGTTCCCAAATAGCTTGGATGAGAAAGATCTTGTATCAGCTGCAGGAACTGTCAAAATTTTTTCCTAGGTTCTGACCCCTTGGACTTAAATAGAAATAAATGAGGAATGAGTAAGACAAATAAAGGAAAAAAATGTAAGAAATAGCAAATGTTTGGGGATATAATCAACCAAAAACCAAACAAACCCCCATGTGACATCCCCAAATCTGCCTGCCAAGCATGTGATTTACATCTTCTGCAAGAGGATTTAAAAGAAATGTCTAATAACATATTTGATTCTCTTAACCCTCTCCCCTTTTGTTACCTCTGTCCATGACATTTAAGAGCACAGCTGGAGCCCCCCAAGCTAACTGAAGTCATATGATGCTTCGAGGGCAGCCAAACATCCCAGAAGCAGTAAGAGGCTGACAGGCTCAGCAACCCTAAAGGATAGCAAAGTGCTCCTTAAAAAGAGAGGAAAAAAGAAAGATGAGGCAGAGAAAGTGGATGGGGGGGATGGAGGGTTGGGGATACAGACTATTTGATAGAATTTGTCATGTCAATAAAAATATTCTTTTTAATTAAGTATTACATGTTTTTGTTTTTCTTTTCTTCTATTCTAATGGAGGAGTCATTCTGAATTATTCGTGGTATGTGAAGTATTGGAAAAATAAACCTGAACAGAAGAGAGCCACAGATGTTTTCTATGTTCAATTACTTTTTTTAAAAAACATTCTTGGTTACCACCCTTTGCTGCAGGGAGACAGCTTTGTGGGCCACATACTGACTGTCCTCCTTGTGCTATTTGGGGTCTGTGTGAATCAGTAGGTGCTGCTAAATCTGGGGAAGAGAGGGATGATCTGCTCAGGACCTGCTCCTGGAGCAGATGCGCTGTGCTATCAGGCAGTCCTCTCATTATTCCTGCTAGGACAAAGTCCACATGGGACAAGCACGGCTATGTTGAGCCTTGCACTGATGCCACCATCAGCAACAATTGTTCTTTCCTGCTGTGGACTAATTTAGTGGTTGGCAACGACAGATAAAATTCTATGAAAAACAGGTGAAAAATGTTAGGATTTGCAGCTGAATATTAGAGCAAAATGTGGCCTAAGAGGTAAGGGGTCAGGGATGCTGTTGCTTGGTTTGAGTCCATGTGGCTGTAACTCCAGTCAAAAACTGGCAGCATAAAGCCAAATGAAGCCAGCTGTGGAGAGGGGCTCCTGCTCCCTTACATTGTTGAGACAGCGTGATGAGGAATGAAGGATTTTCACAGCTGTTAAAATCTCCATGGCACCGTGTAACTTTAGAACCAAAAAAAATTTTCATTTAAGGATGTGGGTTTTTTACACCAAAACTGTCACATAATCATTATGGAAATATAAAAATTATCTTGAAACTTAGGCCTCAGAAAGGAAATTATATCTTGTAGAGGAAAAGCACAAATACGATAAACTTCTATATTCTTCATTCATTGTACAGTCCTAGAATGATAGAATGGTTTGGGTAGTAATGGAGCTTAAAGACCATCAAGTTCCAACCCCCTTGCCACAGGCGGGGATGCCACCCACAAGATCAGGTTGCCCAGGGCCTCATCCAGCCTGGCCCTGAGATCTCATATCTGTATCTTTATTTCAAGGCAGCACAGCAGAGACAAGAGGACTGCGCCTTCCCTCTTGAGCTATTCTATTTGAGCTGCATACTCAGTCTGACCAGAACAGCTTCCCCTCCATCCAGAATGGCACCACGCACTTTGCTGGCATTTGGCATCACTATAAGAGAATTTAGCAGTCAACCGTGTCACTCTGGTACGACAATTTGGTTATAGACACATATATGAGATTACTGGGAATAAGAAGCATGATTTGCTTTGATCTCAAGATGATCTACGTGAGGGACATCTTCTCTGCAGTCTATAGATCTACATTAGCACAAATATATTATACATTAAGACAGGAAAAGATGCACTTAGAGAGCCTTGTGGTAGGGTCTTTCAGAGAAACATGAAAGGAGCTCCTGAGAAAACTTCAGCCCTTCATTTTAGTTAATTCAATAGCAAAATCCACTACCATGACCCATGCACCACTTAAATTTATTTGGTGGTGACCAGATCATCACGAAATTATAATGTTGTGTTATGTTGGAGATACTGGTTGAATATGACCACAGATAGACTGATTTTGCAGTGTCTTTCCATTGCTAGATCACTCATCTTGTGACCCTGTATAATGGACGATGTAGAACCCACGCGGAACAGAGAGATCCTCAGAGGCCAGGGATACATATTCACAGAGGATTTAGAAATATCAAATTTTGCTTTAATTTTGATTTTGTGAAAAATAATGATAATTCTTCATACAGGTAATCCTCTTCTGGTATTTTCTTAGTAAAACATATTGATTGTGACATAAAGCAACTAAAACCAATGAAATAAAACATTAAATTTAAAATGTAGCTTCAATATTATTAGAAAAATTTGTATCAGAAATTCCTAGAGAAATAGAAGATATTAAACTAGATTACAGGAAAATAAAGCGCAAAGATATTTGGTTCTGCCTGTGCTGGATATTGTGATGAGACATTCTGATAGCTCTGTCAAAATTTCTCTAGAAAAGTCTGAGAGAAACTTTTTCCACATTGTAAACGGAACACACACATGAACCATCTCTCACACATCTCATTTCAGAACTCCATCCCCATGCAACCTGTATGGATCTTCTTTTATATCCCTCTAATTTTACATTAATCTGTGGCTTTTGGGATTTCTTTGCCTAGAAATACTCTCCCCAGATCTGCCACAAACTTTGTGAGACCCAGAAATAATCTTTTGGTTGCATCTGTAACAATGACTACAAACAGGGAGCACCAGTGGTGATCTGCCATAAGGCAGTCAGCACTTCAGCTTCAAGTATGTTTAAATTAAACTTTCATGGTCAACTCATTTGAAAAGCTCACACCATGGAAAAGAATTTTGCAAATTACTATGTTCCCTCGGTTTCCAGCTTAGGAGCCACTGCTCCTTACTCTCTATAGATACCATCAGTTCTAACAGAAGAAAAGAGAATAGGTCATTTAGGGAAATATTAAAGTTATTTGCTTACTCTGTGCATAGATGACAGAATGAGCGAGATAAATGAGAAATTCAGAGCCCTACAGCAGTCAGGAAAGGGCTTGAACTTTCCTTAAATACCGGCAGTTTTGGAAGTCTGGTCAATTGATACTGGATAAAAAGAATGTTGTTGGTATCTCAGTAAGCTGGTTAATGTGAATTAGACTAAAGTGTTTCAGAGGTAATGGGGAAAACTTGGTTAGCCAAAAAATGCATTAAGAAAATATGTTTTAAAAAATGTAACTTTGCAGAGCTGTCAGCACGAGGAGGGTGTGTGTCACGCCAAATGGAACTGCAACATCTTCCTGACAACTTTCATGTTCCATTAGCAACTGAGGATGCCTGTGAATTCAAGTGTTATATCCATTAGTGAGCAGTTCATGCTCATCTTTATTAACTGAATCACTGTCCATCTCACAGACTATCTTTGTTTTTCTTAGAACGACACCAGGAAAAATGTGCAACCAAACTTTACAACTGAATTGGGTTTTCTTTTGCATCTACAGGAAAAGACATGCATGAATGCAATTATTCTCTTAAGAAAAAAACCCAACTAACCTATGGGTTAACTTGGGGCCAAGATGTACTCTGGCACCAGGTTATACTGAAATAACAGCTGGGGTCACAGATTCTCTCCTCTCTCTCCTCCTGCCTGCTGTATTTCACACCAGAGCTGTGCAGAAATGCAATCCTTACATTCAGGGAAGGAAATACAGAAACTGTGCCCTCCTTACTTCTCTAAGACTGTACAAGGTGAGATTTCAGAAAGCTTTTAAGAGCCCGAAATTAAAAAATGCTGGCTGTTGGGTACCTGAGTCTAAAATATCAGTCTGGACTTCACTCCCCCAGTTAGCCCCGGAAGTTCATGCAAGTTTGTCAAATGAGAAGTCCTAAGATTTGATGCCTAAGCACTCTCAATATCCTAGAATCTAGAGGAAGAACAACTATGAGGGAGCATGATACTGTAATGCAATAGGCATTCAGGCAGACAGGCAAGCCTAGGGTCTGTACTCAGGATCAGACGTCTCTTTTTCATGCAGTTGCTACTCAGTAAAAGGAATGGGAGATGGAAGGTGCCCTACTGTATAATTTATGTCACTCTTTTTGGAAGACTAGCTTTGAACCCTCAGGCCAAGAGGAATTTTGATCTCAATCTCTCTCTTCCTGCATGATTGCTCTAGCCATTAGCTATGATGCAAAGACCACAGCAATGTTATGATGAACTATGAGTGGCTGACACGACACTGAATTTATTGCTTTGGGGTGATGCTAGGTATGCTCTGAGCAAGGCTGCCGAGTATGGCTGGCCAGAAGAGCTGTACACTTGGGACACTGTGTGCATTTCAGTTGGCTTCAAGGAGAGGGGTGTTTAGATTTTCAGCTCAGCAGGCACAATGCAATTAATACAGAGCTTATTTAACGAAAACTGAAAATAAAAACTGGTCTCATTCTACATCTCTACTACAGAGGACATTCCCTTACATCTCCTTTTGTGTAGCCGTAGAATGTCCCCATAATCCTAAAATATATTTATTTAGCTCATCATGCCTGCAAATACATAAAGTTTGTGTTGCAGCTCAGTGATTCTTTCATGCCAGAAACTTGAGGGGAAGTGTTTCATTTTCTGGCACATGAAGATGGAAAGCCTGCTGAAGGATTGTAAAAGGCAGAGGGCTGAAGCTGGGGCAGCGTCACCCATACAGCTCCTGGAGCAGCTGCTGGACTGAACTGTCCCCAGACTTGGGCATGGGATTTGTTTTGGAGGGAAATATTTGATTCACTCTGCAAGAGAGTGCAGGAGCATGCTGTTTCTTATGCAGTGCATGTGCACCAGGAAAAATGCAACAAGAACTGAGAAACAGAGCTATTTTCCAGGCTAGAAATAGGCTCTGGTGGTAGCGCCCTTACATAGGAGCACTTAATCACTTTCTTGTACTCCTTCAGTGGAGCGGCCAGGAGTGGATGGTGGGAGGCAGAACCAAGTCTCCTTCTCTTTCCACACTGATCCTCTGTAGAGGAGAGAGGCTCTGCTACGACAAGTAAAAATGAGCACTTATCCCTGCAGAGCTATAGGAGGAATTCCCTGAAGAGAATTTAAGAATGAGCTTAGCTAGTACCCAAGAGGCACCTTCCTAGACCAGTTCTGGGCTCCAGCTCATATGTGCTGTAGTTGTACAGCAAAGATATTCTTTTCATGCTCTTTCCACTCGGCTGTCCCAGAACTCCAGAGACGTGTAGGTACTTTTCATCCTTTCTTTTTCCCTTCCATGTTTTTTTTGCATTAAGACTGAAACCTGCAGCGGTTAATTTATTTGCATTCCCTTCAGCACAACAACATGGGAACCTATTGAGAAGGCTGACTTCCTTAATTACAGAAATTGTGGGTCTGGAGGTGTAGAACTGTATCTTTCAGCAACAGAAATATGTTGTGCAAGGCAAAGTCAACTCCAAGAACGCCAAGTGATGTGTTATGCTCCTCTCCTCAGTTGCTGATGTTTTGGCAGAATGAAAAAATGCATTTCTGTAGAGGTTGTTCCAAAGACAAATGCTTTTTCTAAACACATTTTTATTTGTACATAGAAATATTTTATGTAATAACACAAAGTTCACCTGCTACATTATATGGAGTCATCTTTAGAAGCCAACCCACAAAAAAAAACTGCACCCAATTTGTTGATGCATAACTACATCAAGACTCTGAGAATGAAACATGATTAAGCATCATATTTAAAAAGACAAGCAGTGTAGTACAAATTACAGTGTACCACATCAAAGGAAACCCAGGAACACAAAATCCACGGAACAGCTTGAAGAAGTTATTTAGAACAGGAGCATAACAAGAATCTGAGGCCCCATTTTGGGAAATTTCAGTCTACCCTGCTAGATGGTTTTCAGGTGGGCAGCAAGACCATACAGAGTAAAATATTATACTTGATAAACACCAGCCATGGAATGAAAGAGTTTCACTGAAGTCTTTATGTGTCCAGAGCTGGCATCCCTTGAAGCACTGCCTGGCCACACACTGCTTGCAGAGGCCGCTCCAAGGAGAAATGGACAGAAGAGCTCAGAGCTAACAGGGCCCACCAACAAAATGTGAAAAGACATCAGAATGTCTTGAAATGGAGTAGTAGTTATAGCATTCGTGTACTTGTGCAGTTTGCTTTGAAGGCTCCTCTATCCCGTTTGGGTTGTTGCTGCAGTGGCTGAGGTGTGCCTGGCTGTACAGCAGTCCCTCATTCTCTGCAGGAGCCAGCTTCCAGATCAGCAGCCTTGGAGCTGGGGGGTCACCCAGGCTCTTCCTGCCCCACAGAGAGCCCCTCCATGGCCAGTGGGCCGTAAGGGCTCTCTGACACAGCCATTGCCTTTCAGAAACCTGTGCTCGGCCACATGAGCAATTTTGTTCTTAAATCCAGATCACACTCATCAGCAAAATCTTCCTTCCCAAGCTAAGCACAAATAAAGGAGAGAATAAACTGGAAATCAGATGTACTAATGGACATAGAAAGTTGTCAACAAAGTTAATGGTGACGGAAGATAATTTTCAGGCTGACAGTCTGCACACCTGTGTTGAGCACCTGTATTTGCTTATCTCCCTCCAACTTCAGATCAGTCTCTTTCATGGTGCCTCAAATGCCTGAGACATGCCAGACACCCATGGACTACAGGAATATGTTGTTGGGTTTCCAAGGATCAGGAGGAATTAACTTGCTTATTTGAAGCAGTTCAATTTTTTAAATTAATTACACATCTTCTGAATAGTGAAAAAAATCGACTACAATAAGATTTTCCTTTTCTGTGTATCATGCTTCCAAAACACTGAATCTCTAATATTCAGGTACATATGTTGCTACACTTTTAGAGAGAAAGCAAAAGAAACTCTCCTTTTTGATAGCAATTTCACTCCTTTATAAAGAAAAGTATGATGAACTAAGTATGAAAAAGTATGATGAAAAAGTACGGGAAAAAGATTTCCCATAAAAATAACATGTAGGAAAATCAAGAAAATTAATAACTAGGTTTTTAAATAAACAAAATGATGCTAATACTTTAAAGTAAACAGGACAAATATGACAACAAAACTTCTACGTATTTTCTTTTCAAAAGAATTACATCATATTATCTGGATACTTGCAGGATAGAGATTTCTCTTTAGTAGCCCATGTAGGCTGAGAAAGTGAGACACATTCTTGTTCTTTATCAGGACTTCATCCTAAAGATATAAGGCGTGTGCTCATATTTCAGGGTGAGTAAAAACAAGGGTCAAGTTTTACTTATTTATTTAAAATTGCTGGTTCCTTGGGATTTTGATGTGGATTTTAAATGATGTCTATTAACTATGTTCATATCTATACCTCTGAATAGGTGGTTATGAAACATCCTTTGAGGCGCTTCTGTGGACAGAGCACCATGCTGGAGTTTTGAGCCACCACTCAGTACGGAGCACTTCCTACTGAAATGCCCCCTCCTCTTCTCACAGCCCCGTGCTTTCACAGCCCTTGATTAATGATCATAAGTTGTATTGTTTGAGAGCTTTAATTTATACAGGTAGAACTCTAGATTCTACTCTGAACCAGGTTTCTCTTAATACAGAAATGTCTGGGGGAAAAAAAAAAAAAAGAATGAAAAAGAATAAAGACAACTTGTTTGATTGAACTCTTTATCTGGATGACTTCAAATACTTTGACATCTATCTGTATTTTTATTTGGCAAATGAATCAAGAATAATTAAATGGGAATGGTAACATCTGTCACCAATCAGTATACTCACAGTAAAATTAAAATGGTATTTCTTTCTCCTGAAATCTACTTTTTTTCATCTGATGCCATTCATTGAGATCAGATGCATTTCACTTTAGCTGTGTCAGATCTTGGAATTACATAAGTAATAAAGTCCTGAAGGCCAATGGCATGGGAACAATGGAATGCGTAACAATATAATCAACAGCGAAATCTATATTTAATGTGTGGCATTTTAATGTTATAAAATGTGATGATTTTTAAACCTCTTTGTTCTTTGTCGCCAGGTTCTACGGCTGCTAAGAGTTTTAACCTTGTGCCATTTCATCTTAGCTGATGCCTTTTTCTAATTTTTTTTTTGTTTCTGACTTTGGAAATTATTATATAAGACACATGAAGGAGACAAGTGAGGCAGTATAAATGGATAAAACAGTCTAAACTGTGCTTAGCAAATGTTAAGCAGAGCCAACAACTTTTTAAACTTGATGGTCTCTTAATCATTTGCAGCAAACACGGAAAGAAGTTTTCTTGTTTCAAAAGCTACCATGGCATTCAACAGCAACAATTTTATTGCTGGGATTACTTGAGCTCTAGCACTTTTAAAATGAAAATGTTACTTTGCAAGAAGAGAAAAATTCTAGGTCAGTTCAACAAATTTCAGTTCTACTCATTCTAGTAAATGACAGATACAGCTTTTTATACTGTTCTCTATTCATAAGATCATAGGATAGTTTGGGTTGGAAGGGACCTTTAACTATCACCTAGTCCAGCCCCCTGCAGTGAGCACGGACATCTTCAACTAGATTAGGTTGCTCAGAGCCACTTCTAACCTGACCTTGAATGTCTGCAGAGATGAAGTGTTCACCACCTCTCCAGGCAACCTGTTCCAGTGCTTCACCATCCTCATCATAAAAATCTTCTTCCTTATGTCTGACCTAGATGGATGTTCTTCTAGTTTGAAACCATTGCATCTTGTCCTGTCACAAGAAGCCCTGCTAAAAAGTCTGTAAGCACTTGAAGGCTGCAAAAAGGTCTGCTTGGGGCCTTTTCTTCTCCAGTATGAATGCCAGCTCTCTCAGGCATGTCTCTCCACATGCCTGTCTTCATAGGAGAGGTGCTCCAGCCTTCTGATCAAATTTGTGACCCCCTCTCAACCCAGTCCTACACTTTATATTTCTAACATTAAATCCAAGGCTACACTAAGCCAGTGTCAAGGGGATGGGGCTAAGGATATGACAGGAAAGGCAGGAACCTTACAGATAAAGAGGATCTCTCTATTAAATGGCTGTGGCACAGTGACAGGAGGCCAAATATGGCAAAAACCTTTAGAAACCAATCCTAGGAATCCCCTAGGGAAGCCAGATGGGATTTGTAGGCAGATGAATTTAAGTAGAAAGAATCATCACACACATTGGGACTCTGGGAAGAAAACGTTTCATGTCGGATTCATCCCACATAGGTCTGACCAGTTGCTGTTAGAAGCAAAAGGCTACCACTAACTTGCATTGCCTTTGCCCTTCCCTTTCCAATGACCCGGCCACAACTCTGTTAAAAGAGATGGAACCTTTGACAGTGGCCTTAAGTAAGGAGGACAAATTATGGCAGCGGCTTAAGCACTGGCCTGATCCTAGGCAAGGACTTCGCTGGTGGTGCTCATAGTTCTTGGGATCATTTACCCAGACTGAAAAATTTCTCCTAAATTGTGAGTTGGCACATTTTACACAGCAAGGAAGAAAAGACAGCAGAAAAGGCAGAGAAAGCACAGTAGAAAATGGCACATCCTACACTAAGGAGGACCCAACTTTGGGCAGGAACCAGTAAGGGTGCAGTGTTTTTTCCTGCTAAGGAACTCTTGGAATAGCCCACAATCAAAATGTGGAAGGAGTTTCCCCTGAGCCACACATATAAATGCAGAGAGGCACATTACAGGTAACTGCACACGACCTGTGCAGTTCATTCCCCCACTGGTTTGCTTATGTGAGAGTATTCCTTCAGATCCACACACAGAGCCATCCCTAGGAAATGCACCTAGCTGTTCTACCACCTGGGCTTCTCCACTCATTGACTAATCATGTGCCTTCGGAACAACCTGAAAGTATCCTTTGCTCTTTCAGACTTTTCTGTCTTATCTTGGGGCCTGATGATTATTCTCGTTCGTTCACTGCTTTCATTCCACCTGTCTTTGCAGACCCACAAAAAGGGTGGCAGTGGTGTTGCACTCAGAAAATCTACAAGGATCTTCAAGCCCATCAAATGTGATTAACCTTAACTGAGTAGTTGTTTTATTGAAGCAAGGGCCAATATTTAAAATTGTAGCAACTTCACCAGATGAGCAATTTTAACAGACCCTCATAAACCTGACTTTGTATCAGCTGCCAAATAGATATAACATACTTTTTGTCTGAGAGCAAAACAGGTATCAGGATATCTCAATTATTGAAGTGAGCCTTTTTCAGACTGGAAAACATACATTATTTGCTGTATTTCAACATTCTCTAAATCCACTTCTTGCCTTCCTCTGGCTGAAATGCATCACCCAGCTCACACATGAAAAGAAAGGACAGCCCTTCAGGATAAACTGTGGAGCAGAGGATTGAGTAAGGCAATGCATTTTTGAGAAACAAAGGAAGTTCAGGTTCTAAGTTTCTCTATGGAATCAAAATTAGTCTTGGGATTTTCAGATACCTGTAAGGAAGCCCGTAAGATTCAGAAAAGATGGAGGCTTTACCTGACAGACAGAGGAGATGAAAGTGGTTCTTTAAACACAGGAAGCCACCAAGAATTGCAGGACTAGAGAGTAAGCAGGAGTGTGGAAAAAAGTGTGATGAGGAGCAAGGATAGCAAGTTTTCATATTCAAACTATTTCATGCAGTCTACCTGTATCCAGTACTCTGAGCTAACTCAATTTAAAGAGATGCTGTGTTTTAGTTTAAGGGTTTGTATTCTAATAAAATCTTGCTTTAGCAACCAGAAACCTTTCAGTATTGTTTGGTGCACTCACCCTCTAGAAAGAGGGGGGAAATTCTGCCTCCAAGTCCTGGCCAGCTGAAGGCCCTGCTGCAAATAAATGCAGAGGTTTGAGGGGGAAAATATGGAAGAAATATTAGCAACAACTGAAAGATTAAAAGAAATCAGATCTGAAGACAGGAACTACACAGGGCTTTGGAGATTGAGGGCTGCTCTCTATGCTGGGTCTCAGATATTTCTTTTTCACTCAGCTATTGTGTACTGCCAGATTTTGAGAATACTCTGTGTTTTTTGGAAGTTTCTCTATGCATTACAAGCAAGACATAGCTATTTCTACATATCCAGAAACCTCAGATCCATTTGATGTGCATGCACAGAGAAATCGTACCATGTGGTTGTGAGGCATTCATTAGAGCTGTGCAGTTTCCAGGAAAAGCTGGGTGGACTTAATGGTACATGCATGTATCAATGACACAGCACTTCCATATTATTTGCAGTACTTCCAAAAAGCACTGGATCTACAGCACATACTCTGCAATACAGATTTGCACATGTACAGCCAGTTGGACTTGTCCAGAGAGGTTGAACTTCCCGAGCATTTGCAGACCGCGAGGAAAGAATTCGCTGCTGCTCCCCTTGGATTTGCAGTGCATACATAACATGGTGCATGTGTCCACGTTTTTGTATGGGAACACCTGGGCAGAACTACGGGGGCAATAAACAAGTGTTCAAGGCAGTGGAAAATTAAGGGAGGAATATCGTGCTAGGCGAATCAGAAGAAAAATGTTGTGACAAATGGCAGTTTGGTGGGTGTAGGACAGTTAACGATGGCAACGGCAGTGCTCAGCACTGTGTGGGGTCTCCTTGCAAGTACTCAGGGCTTTAAGTGCTATGGGGAAGGAAAGAAAATGCTTCAAGGATATTCTGCAGGAATGACAGATCTATCAGAAGTTGAGGTGAACTTCTAAGGATAGAGGGAAAAACAAAAACTATAGGAGAAATTGTATCTTCTTAGCTCAATATACTGATGGGCTACGGCGTGGGACATTTTAGCACATTTCGGTGTTTTGTTGGGGGTCTTGGGAGGGTCTTACTTTCGTTTTGCTTGTATTTAGGAAATAGCAACAGAATTGTTATTCCCTGTGCCATACCTGCAAGCAGCAGGTTTCCTAGTGTGCTGCTGAGGGATGTGCTGGGAGCCATGGAAAACACATACAAATGCATGTGAGACTGCAGAGAGCCCACTGGAGAGACTCCAACCACTTTGCAGACTCCTGGAGGCACAGAAAACACATTTCAGTCTGCAACACAAGTCAAACTTACTCTTGATGGCATAGACAGGTGAGCAGTTCCACTGTATCACAGAATCACAGAATATTCTGAGTTGGAAGGGACCCACAAGGATCATTGAGGCCAACTCTTAAACGTATGTGCAAAGCAGATTAAAAGATCAGTTTAATAATTTTTATGAAAAGTATTCACTGCATATGGCAAAGTCATTTTCAAGTCTAGTGTCTTAACCATTCATTTTTTAGTATCCTGAAGGGAATTAGAGCAATTGGACTAATTGCCTAACAAATTGCCTTTGTAGACCAAAGCCTTTTTTAGATGCTATAAGACCAGAAATTTTTTATTTTCTTGCTCTTCTATAACCAAAGGTGTCCAAACTAATATATTTTTTTAAACTTTGGCATTATAAGTGCATCTCAGGCCAAGCTTTTCTTTACCAAGTCATAGCTGTAAGCCAATTCTGATGTCCAAGTTATAAAAAGTCCTTGAAAACAGCAACTTCTAATGGAAGAAGTTTTGGTGAGGTAAATGTGCCACTATAATAGCACCGAATTTCTGTTTTTTCTGTACACCGACCCTCACCTCAATCTTTTTGTGAGAAATTTATTTTGCTAGACTAGAATTTCCCAGTGGAATGCATATTCTTTATAGTATTGATGAATTAACCCCCCGGTTTTCTTCAGATTGGAAATTTTTATTCTTGTTTGCCTAACATTCTGAACAATCCTTTAAATACTGCACATCAGGTATTGATCATTTTTATGTCTTATTTCTAATAAAAGTTAATATCAATTATGTTAAAATTTGACCTAACTTCTTTGTAGCATTTCTTCCAAAAAAGCTTCTCTGCATAGCAGAGCACACACTTTCCTTAATCTTGGCATTCTTCTCCTTGGCTGCTGTCATTCCATCTGAAGCATTTACTTTGAAATACCTGCCAAATATTTTTGCCCTGGTACCACAATAACAGTGCAGCAATGTGGGAGTGATTCAGCTCTGTGCATTTACTATGAGAGCAGAGAAAGAGTCTCAGGGAAGTGGTCTATGAGCTGGGTCCTCCTACTGATATACAAATCCTAAACAGATCTTCTAAACCTCATTAAAGGTCATGCTTGTATTTTTCTAAGTTACTGTTTCTTCTGATAAACAAGACAGCTTGGATGCGAGTTGTTTGGGTTTTGTTGTCCACTTAACTTTCAGAAATTAAACTTGAAATAAGTACATTCTAGATAGAACAGCATTAGGCAATGTCTTCAGTAGTGCTGATCTGTAGAGCTCCCCTGAGAATGGAGGAGCTCCCCTGATTCACAGCAACTGGCTCCATGGTCTTTTTCTGTAGGTACTTATATCTTGCAGAGTTGCTGAGGGCGTCTGGGCAGTGCATGACCTATCCATGTGTTTTCCCTGGGAGAACGCAAAGCACACCACAAGATCTGCTGTTAAACTTTGACACTGAGGTATAGGGAGCATTTTGCAACAGTTAGGATCTCCAGGCTTCAGCTCGTTCAGATCCTGGCTGCCTTGTAAATCTTTCTTGCCCCACTTCAATGGAGATAAGAGGGATTGTATGCTTGAAGTTCAGTTGAGAGAGACCACCCAAGTCATAGCTCATTTCACTTCTCCTGACCTTCTCTGATATGCCCATCAAAGAAGCAATTAAAATTTGTGTAGAGCAAATGTGTTCCATCAATCTCCTTTTCATCTGGCTCTACAAATACTTGAGACCTGAGTAAGCAGCTGAAAATTTTAAAAACAAGAATGAGTGAATGTAAAGGCAGTTTTTTTCCCCCTGTTCTGGAGCAGGATGATCTGTTTACCTTTCTGAAAGAGCTGTCAGCAGAGTGGTCACCAAGAAATACGAATTCACAAGTGGTGCACTCCTAGGAAAACAAGTACATGTGGAAACTTGTTCCTTCTATTTTCAAGATTATTTTTTTTTGCTATTTGTGTTTGGCAGCAGACTTCCTTTTTTAGTTCCAGTGCAGTCTTTTAATAGATGCTTAGTAGCCTGCTTTATTAGGTGGGGCTGAACCTGCAAACATTTTACTCACCTGTTTGGCTGCAGCTGTACAAGTACATAGGTCAGGAAAGTCAAGTAAGTGAATAAAAGAGGGACCATGATATAATCAATTTATATGTGCTGCTACATGTATAAACAATAAGAATCCTAGTGTACCCTTTAAACAGTCTCCTGTGTTATTTTCTTATATACTCTGTGCTACTGGAGTCTTTTCATCAGCAGCCTAGTCATACTAGTTCCAATGGATAGTTTTTGAAAAACTGAAAAGAGAAAGGACAGTGTTTTTTAGGAGACCTAAAGTTTACTTTTGACAGGGACATTGTGTTGCAGTTGGAATACATGGACATACTCCACCCAGAAGGAACCAATTGCTTCATTCGGAGCGCTCCAGAGCCAGGACTGCAAGTGTCACCAGGGAGGAGGTTGTGCAGATGGTGAGGAGCTGGGGCTCATGAGTGCGTGTTGTCCATAACCTCTTCCCTTTGGCCCCAATGATTGTCTCTCTCTGCCTGCAAGACAACACACACAAATACTCATCCTTTCCCAGACACAGCTTGTGAGGCTGTGATATGCAGTGCAATTCCTCATGTGGGCTTTCCGAAGTTTGGTTCTAAATATATTTGCCCTTTCCTGTAGATTTGGGCCTCTCAGACTCGTACAACACACACACCCATACAGAGAAATGCAACAGCAACCTCTTGCTTCTGCAGTGTTTTGGGCTTTGCACACCCACACAGTGGCTTTATTTAGTTCGGTCTGTAATCTTTGGGTATGGGATGTTCTTGCTAAATTATCTTGATGTCTAGGAGACGTGCACTGGAGGAAATCCAAATACAACTGCCCTGTTCCCTGGAGCTGGACAGAGTCATGCTCACATGTACCACGAGCTTGTGCTGGGCTGTGTCAGGGGTATGTACCACTCTCCACATTGCACCATGGTCTCCTACGCCTTTTGCAAAGAAAGACATCTATGAAGAGGATGAATAAAGTTGTGTACCTTTTAACTGGTCATTGTGTGGAGGAAAGGAATGAAAAGTCTTTGGACATTTCCCTGTTTCATGAATGCCCACAGAGGTGACATCTGTAAACAGCCCTTAGCACCCCTGCAGCCCAGCCCCACTGGAGTCAGAGGCACTGCACTCCCTTTCATGTGGACCAGGTCCTCAAAGGTGCTGCAGACCTGAATGCCTCTGTATCTGCCTGTAAGTGATCGTATATGTGTGTTAATCATGTGGTCACAGCAGCACAAAGCTGCCTCTGCTGATACGCTCTGACCGGCGTGGTGGTGGGCACCAGTCCTGCTCACAGCAGAAGGAGCTGCTCTCCAATACACTGCAGGCATTGGAGAAGATCTGGCACAGCCCTTCAGCTCCCCATCACCGTGCTTGGTTGAGATGGGAGGTGAGGACAAAGGAAGAGCACAGAGTTCTGTGTGAGTATTTCAGGGTGTCCAGATCACTAGGCTGGATTCCTTATATCACCAGAAAGTAAGTCACATACTAATTGGTTCTCTGGTCGTATAAACTGGGATGTCTGCTGCGGTCAGTGGTCACAGATACATGCCTTCAGGGTGTAATTCGTCTTAAGACAGGTGTCTAAAGGATACATAAGTTGAATGCTCCTTTGGAGGCACTCATTTTTTTTCCATTAACTTTGGGAGAAAAACCTGCAGATATTGATAAAAAATATCTTCAGTTTGGAGAGATTAAGTTAGAGGGGACAAACTTGCACCCAGATCCTTCTCATGACAACTATAAGGCACCTCTCAGTCAAGCAGTGTCTTGTCTCCAGTACATTCCAGCCCACATCTTGGCCAAAATTAAAGAGAGTCTTATTTTTTTCTCTGGGAATTTGTATTACTGCTCTCATGTAAGTGTTTGGTATCTTCTGGGAGACTAGCAAAGTCAGTTACCTGATTTATCTCTCTTCATTCTCTCCAAGAAAAACAGAAATGAGGAAAACTGTTTCAAAGGTACTCAGGTAGGAATCAGAGATAGATCAGAACAAACAGGAGACAGGAGAATGAATAATCAGTGCAGATGGTTGCTGAGAAAAGCTGGGCTCCTGTGCTCCACAACTGTTTTTGCAGGTGAGATCTTTCCCTTCCAAAGCTGAGGAAGTCTGAAGTCTGGATGAGTTTGAAAGACGCAAATCTGCCTTTGAATTCTATTGTTATTATCATGGAATCATTTTACATAATTGACACCTTTTACATAAAAAAATTATTTGGAAGATATTTTGTTTATACTGTAGCTAAACTCTACCTTAGTTGTCTGGTCTCACTGAGCCATACGATATATTCATCAATGCATAGTTCTCTTGCATTTCAGCATTTGTTATGAAAACCAAAATTCTTACTCTGAGTTATTTATGCTGGCAGTGCTTCAAAGGGAGCAACTGCTTTACTTCATGCCAATCTCTGTAGCAGTAGGGAAGAATACCTCTCCTAAGATCATTTATATCTTGTTAACCTTTCGATGCAGATTTGTCTGAACACATTTTTTTCCTTTAGTGCATACCTGTAATGACAGGAACTTGTTTGATAAGACACTGATATAAGACATTATATATTCTTGTTTAGTGAAAATAAATATGCCTGTGAACCAAAACATCTTTTATTTTCTTTCTTCACTTGTTGACAAAACAAACACAAGAATTTCCAAGATGCAGAAATATAACATCCTACTCTTTGCATGGAAGGAGGGCCATTACGCTGTGTTGCTGCAAGAGCTGAAAATGAAGGGCTCATCCGCTAAACAGCGCAAAGTAAGCATTAGCCAAAAGGGACACTTTATTCCAGTGAGGGTAGAGCCAAATCTGCTAATTTTACGTCAGTAGCTCCTCCAGTTATTTCCCAGAAACTTTACCATACACACGTGCAGGTCTTCCACTCTGGGCTATGCCTTGACTTGTAGTATAATCAAGACATTCACAAGACCTGGTAAATTATTGCCATCACTCCCACTTATCTGCTCTTTTAATTGATTCCAGAAAAGTTTCAGGACTTACTGTTTGTTTTGCAGAAGGAGAGCATCAGACATGGCTTTGTGGGAGCCAAAATGTTGGAACCACAGCGATGCTGTGATGTGGAGAAGGGCGTGCTCTGCCGAGCAGGGACTTCTCCTGGCTGTAGGGGAGGCTGAGCTACTGCACCGAGCTCACCCGTGCTGCACTTGCCCTCTGCCAAGGAAAATCAATGCATGGCAGGATGCTGCCAGCAGTGATAATGGAAACCATGCTGCTCTAAAGGAAGAGAAAAGCCTTCTTTGCCCCAGAATCTGCATGTTTCCACGGGTTTAGAAGTATGCGAGGCCAGGCTAAAATTGCCTGTATCCAAAGCACCTTACAACACTCCATGCAGTGATGCCTCAGGATTAGCAGCTCACTGAGATGCATCGTTGACAGCTAAACTCATTGCCTCTACCTGCTTGCAAGCACTGGCAGATGTTGCTCTTTTCCAGATGTTGTTCAGTAAGGGCAGATGCTGATATAATCGCTGTACTGCGTGGTTTCATGACATTACAGCAGCCAAGGTCTGAAGCACGCATGCACTTTCCAGTTAATGAAGACGAAGACGGTGCGCCGTAAGGAGCAGTTCACTAAACACCATGATAAGTGAAAAATAAGTTTGAGATGTAGCACTCAGAAAAGCTCCAGATTACAGTAGTTGTGTAATGACTGTCTTGCAACACACCGAATTTTGTTCAGGTTATATCAAGCCACACTTACCTGTCCAGGATTTCTTCCTGGAACAGGTAAATGTTTATATTTTAGGACAGAGATTATGTATCATTTCCCTGAAGCTAAACAGAAATACAGCACAAACCATTTCCCCCCTCCAGGTTTTAGTACAGAAAGGTTGTGTTTATGTTAGCAACCAATACTATGGGACAAGCCCCCATTAAGCTTGGTGTTGGGACTGCTATATATATCTTCTAAGGTGACTTTGGAATAGTGTTAACCTGATCCCATAGACCCAAGAGCAACTGTACTGTGTCGGGCAGGCCAAACTGCAGTAAATAGGAATGACTGGGAGTTCTGCTTTGAAAGCACCCTTCTGATCTGAATTAAAATTCTGATGCCCTGTAGTTTTAGCACAGGTATAACCTGGATCTGCTACATTCCCTTCCTCTGCCTCTGACCAAAGTACACCAGATTCTTCAGAGGAACAAATATTCGTCTAACAGCAACTGCAATACACTTTATTTGGAAGGCATTTGTGGGTCATCGCATAAGTCACTCAACAAGGGCGTCAGAAGTACTACTGTGTGTTGTGAGAGATTGCTCCTTCTGCAGAAATAGAGAAGTACTAATGGACAAAATCAGAAGATATATCTGAAGTGTGAAAACAGATTATTCAAAGCTCCTGTCTCTGTCATTTGCAGTTTGTTGAACAAGAATAGATGCAATTATTGCAAATCTGGTACAACAGCTAGTGATGAAGACTTAGAATTTATGCATACCTGTAATATGTACACAATAGGAGATAATAATAAAAGGTAATAAAAGATCATTAAACACCCCTGTGGTTACACACATAACATTGTCTTTCTGCTGTCATATGTTTTGAGTTACTTTTTCATTTATATATTTTCTGTTACTTGTTATGTTCTCTTAAATGTCCCTGACTTATTTTCCTACATCAACTTCATCTTTCTTTTGCTTGGCAGAGGTTGTTGTTTTTTCAGCTTACCATTGGGGGCATTAAAATTATTTATTTATTTATTTTATATAAACAGCATAAGCGCTGCCAGCACAACTTCTTGGAAAAGTGCTAGGCTTAGCCTCATTCTGTACAGTAGCCAAGCAGGGCACATTGTTAGTACTCTATGAACAATGGGTATTATTGTTGTATTAACTTAGTTTCATTTCTTGAGGGAAAAAAGAAAGATTGGTGGATTTAGTCGGAGATAAACTAAATAATAGGCACATGCCCAATCTGGATTTTACTGAGAGCAGCTGAGTAACTCCAGTTAACATCACTGGGAATGGGCTTAAACTGTTAGGATTACATCTGTTTCACCAGCTGTAGTCATCCATATGTTAGATTTCTAACCTCACCCACAGACTCTCCACGTCAGTGGAGAGAAGCTGTGACCTCCTGGAGGGGCACTGGTCCATCCTAAGGTGCCTGGGAAGTGTGTGATAAATCGGCCTCTTTTGCTGACTGTGTCATTCTGCTTTCAAGACTGTTAACGCTACGACTCTTTTTACAGGAGTGACTTGAGCTATAAATATCCCACAGTGGTGTTTTGAACGCAGTTTCTGCTACAGCTTGGGCAGCACTTTCAAAACGCACTGCTGAGCAACACTGGCCTCACTCATGCAGGGAAGCACTGGGGAGAAATACCTGAGCTCTGGGTGGATGATTAAACTCTGGAGCTGGGTTTAGCACACATTGTGCCTGACTTACTTAGCCTGAAATAGCCAGTTCTAATCACCATTCCCCTTAGTATCAATATTGCTCACAGGCTTGAGGACTACTGTTTCCATGTAGCTTTTCCTCCAAGGCTGAAAGCGTCGTGCAGAGGTTTCACACTTCATTTTCTATCTGTAACAGCTGCAAAAATCACCCTCAAATACTGCACCTGAATGGTTGAATCTTTCAGTGACACGTTTCTCTTCATCTGGAGGATTTACTAAATGATGTTCACCATGGCTTAAGTGCTGAGGTGAATGGAGGTATCTCTGGAAGGACATACCTTCCTCTGGCCTATACTGAAAGTGCTTTTTTTTTTTGGTTGGATTTCTCTGCTAACTGGGAGGAATTCTGACATATTAGAGACTATTGTTATGGGCTTTCTGTGTTCTACCACTGTTAAAAGTAGAATTCGCATGCAGTCACGGAATTTAGTGTATTCAATGCTTTTAAGGAAGCCTGAGATTATCTGCCATGTGTGCATTTCTGGAAGGATCAGAACTGAGAACAGATGCACTGAAAATCAGTTCTGTCTGAACTAACAGCTAGGTTTTGGGGCTTGGACAGAGGTAGAATGGATCTTGATGCTTTCATCCCAGTATAAACTGCAAACTCTTGTACTGATACCCTTAGCAGATCTGTCTGTGGGACATACTCTGAGTCACCTACACTGATGTGGCAGACCTAAGCCAGGTTTTCATGGACAGGAATGCAAGGAGCACCGTAGATAAGCAGGGTTGTACCAAGTTCTACCAGGTCAGACACAGTGTGCTTCATTTTAATATTTGAAGAAGTCAAGCTAGCAGCTCAAAATAATTTTAATTTTAAAGGGAATTCAGATCACCAGAAGTTTGGAGCAGCTTTTTTCAATCGTAGCTGAAAATCAGTGCAACTCTGACAATAGGCAACGTATGAATGAGGAGACTGCAGCTTGCAGGAGATCATGAAAATATGGTAGAAAGAGTTTTCTGCAAGAGACAAGAGGGCAGCTGGTATCTAGAGCAAGAAAAAAGTCTCTGGGTTTAACAAGAAAAAAAATCTGAAACCATTCCAAAACATTTCACCAAAGAACGTCCAAGTGTTAGTGACAGATGTTAATGCTGTTGCTAAATGCTTGACTGGCAGGTAGTCAGATACTTGTGAGTTGAGTGTGGCTTAAGAGCTTACTTGAAAGCAAATAGAAGCTTGAAATGAGGCAACTCCAGTTCCCTGTTCTGGGAGAAACATGGGAACTTCTGTGAGCTGTGAACACACATCTGTTTAGCCCAGTGTCTGTCTTCAGCAGTGGCCAGTGGCAGATGCTTTGGAAAAGAAATAAGGCATATATGGAGCATTCATTCCCCTCCTATAATCCCCAGATCCTGGCAGTCAACAGTTTAGGGACTTCCTAATGCCAGACATTGCATCTGGACCATTGTTTTTAATAGTCACCAGTAGACCTATATTCCATAAATTTGACTAATCTTTTTTTGTATCCATTTATACTTTTGGCCTCTGCAGTATCCTATGGCAACAAACCCTTGGGCTGAATTATGCTGTGTGTTAGAAAGAAATCTCTTTTTTCTGTTTTGAACCTGGTTCTCAGCAATTTTGCTGGGTATCCCAGTTCCTGTACAGTTAAAAATAGTGAATTGACTGTCCCTTGCTCGGACTCCTAAGGCTGGCTCATTTTAGAGATCAGAGATCCCCAGTCTCCCTTAATGAAGCGGAAAATGCTTATTCTGTGAAAGCCGCTCCGTATCCCTTTTGCCCTCTCATTTGTACACTGCTTCAATCAGGGTCACCCTACAGGACTTAAAATATGAGTACACCACGTTATACTACTTCCCATATATTCTGCCTATTTATAACCTCTATTTTGTGGACTGTGTTCATATACGCCTTAAAAGAAAAAATCTTTGCAAAACAAGTACAATTATCTCTTGTGTTTCCTGTTCCTCTTACAAGAGCTGATAAGGTGTGTCCCCAGTGCAGTGCATAGAATCATAGGAACATTTCGGTTGGGAAAGATCCATAAGATCATTTAGTCCGACCATACACCAGTGTTAAGCCTACCACTAAACCATGTCCCTAAGTGCCACATCTACATGTCAGTTAAATACCATCAGGGACGGTCGCTCCACCACTTCCCTGGGCAGCCTGTTCAGATGGCAACCCTGTCCGTGAAGAAATATTCCCTAATATCTAAATCTAAACCACTCCTGATGCAACTTGAGGCTTTTTCTTTTTGTCTTGTCACTTGTTACTGGAGACAAAAGAAGGAGTGAAATGATTCTTGTTTCAGGACACCTCCTGGAACTGTCATTAGTGTCTCTGCAGGAATGCAGGGACCACCTGCAGCTGGGCTTCCCCTCTCCTCACCAGTTTCGGGTCCACCACCACAGTGGTCATTGTGGTGGGGAAGCTGGAGAAGAGCACAGTTGTTTGAACTGCACTAATCTGCTTGTACAGAGCCATCATGGGAGAAGGGTATGAAGGGTCTTCCAAAAGGATCAGTTCTTTTCTTCTGTTGTCTGTATGCAGAGAGCCCTTTCACTGCCTTGTGAGGGAAGGGTGAGGGAGAAGCCCTGGCTCCAGAGTCCAGCTACAGTTAGATGAGAAGCAGTGCCGTTTTCCACAGCCTCCTTTTATGAGTATTGCAGCTGCTACCATATGCTTTTTACCCGTGAGAAGTCCCTGGTTTTTGCCCTCCCCACAGCACTTCCCACTCTGCAGTGGGAGGCTCCTCTGAAGAGCAGACAGGCTGCCCTGAGCATCTCAGCCACGTGAAGAGAAAAACAGACAATTTCCAGGCAGGTCTTGATTTATGAGCACTTACCCAGCTAAGGTGATTAGCCCAAAATGTTGACCTAAAGCCACCAGTGAGAGGCAGCTCCATTGCTGTTGTAATTGGGCTTACCTCATACCCTCAGATCAGTATCTGATTTATCACCACAGCAGTTCTGCCCTAAAGTATCAAGCCTAAATGTTCTTCTGCTTCCCTGGTGGAGAAATCACAAGGAGATATAGGTTTAGAGCCAAATTTTCAGAGGCAGCTTCCGACTGTTTTCATCTCTTTTAGCCCTTAAGGTTTTGGGTGCATTACAATTGAAATAGGTAAAAGCTCCAAAATCAGGAAGGCTGCTTCATTAAGCACAGAAAATCTAGGTGCCTGCTGATAGACCAGATCCCTCTCCCATTAATATTCCCCTCTGCAGCCACTGGATGCCATACATGAGTTATGCAAGAGTGTTCAGAGAAAATATCTGCACCATAATCTGTAAAGGAGAAAAGCATAGTAATGACCTACAGTAGATGCTCCGGTGACCAGGGTCACTGGGAATAGCTGGTCTGGCTTTGGTTCATTGAACCCCAACTAGACCACTGAGGTTTAAACATGTATCTACGTGTTTTGCTGAATCAGTGCCACACTGCATAAAAATGAAATTTCTTACTCTGAATTTTGAATGTACACATACTTTGGCACCAGAAAGGGAGAATGCAAAGAGTTAGAGGCACAAGTCTGCAGGGTACATCAAGGCCCTTGTGAAAGACGGCCCTGGATTTTGGCAGCTGACTTTAACTTCATAGCCAGACAGTGAAGAAAAATATATTCAAATTTCTATAGTAAACATATCTAGCAGACCTTAATTTTAGCAGTGAGTCTATTACCAGTTGCATTCAAAAATTGCTTTTTTAATCTGTTATGTCATTTACTGTCATTTAAAACCTTTTCTGCTCTGTTTAAAAGGGTGTGTTAGTATGAACTGCAGGAGGACTTGCTCTTGAAATGACAATATTTGGTTTTAATCCTCACATTTCTTTGAACAAGTTCATACATACTTCCTTATCTCCAAAAAGGAACACTCCTTCCCATTTAGCAACACTGAATTTGGAACAAAAAAGAAATATGCTGCACATGAAAATCAAGCCTGTATAACTGTGAAGGATCTTTTTGATGGTCACTGCACTGTAGCTGGGCAGGTCACTGCTCAACTGCAGAGCAGTTAAAGTCCTCAGAAGAGCTTCTTTACTTCTGTTTTATTCTGCAGTAGCTTAATGAAGTAGAATTGGACCAGTGCCATAACATTTAAGGAACTATGTTTTGAAGCCTCCTTCACACCAACATACTTTGCTGTGACATGTGGCACATGTCTCAGAAACACATTCAGAGACAAATCATTAAAATGGCCAGCTATAACGGCACTGCAGCCATGCACCGAGGATGTCGGGCCAACATTCACTGGATTCCCCACCTGCTGTGGGAGACGGATACAACAGAAGGTGAATGGCCAACAGAGCAAGCATTTTGCATTTTGGAGGTTTGCATTCAGCTGTATCCCTGCGGCTGAAGATTTTGTGTTCATACGTTTCTTCCCCACATAAACATTGGAGTGATTTCTCACACGTTGTGGCCAGTCATTGCTGGGTAGTGGAAAGCGGTGCAGTTTTCACTATGACTGGAAAGAGACTGGGAAGGCCCTTCACTGACACACTCGATTCTGAATGTCCCATGTGGTTCAAAGCTGCTTACATGGCACATTTCCTACACAATGAACGGTGAATGCTAACCAAGGGCATTAGCCTGCCAGCCCCTAGATCATCAGTGGTACATCTCTGTGCTCTTTTATTATTGCCTTCCATTTGTGTAGCAAATTTTTAGCCACACAGTTGCCTACAGGAAGATGTTCTACATGTAAGTGCTGCTGTTGCCACTCTTTTAACTCCCTCACAGCTTTCATTCACATACTGGTTTTGGTTGTGAGGCCCTCCTTGTTGCAGAAAGTCCATGTGACACTGAAGACCTGCTCAGCTGCTGATCACAGCTGGGCTGGGAACCAAAATTAGAAGCTATTTGAAAAATGAGAAAGTTTGAGAAAGTTAGTAGCACCATGAATTACTCCAGGCTTAGGCAAATTTCCTCCAAACTCATAAACACCATATTGGATTGAGAATTAGCTGTGGGTAGAAATTTTCTGGATAGAGTGAGATTCTGGCTTTCTTCCTCTTGCTGATTTCTTCTCTTGAGATGAATCACTTGAGAATTTTTTTATATCTTCCAAGTTTGGAGCTACGAACACCTAACAAAACAAACACAGTTTTGTTGTTTCTTGCTGCTTCACTGTTGACAAACAAGGAAGAAAAAAAGCATTAGGAAAGGCTCCAACTGATTCTGTGAGGGCTCACGTTTGTGCGTTAAATCACTGCCTGACCTCTGGGGCTGCCTGCTGGCCATCAGCTACGGAGTCAGCATTGTAAGGAAGGAAAACACAAATGTTCAGACTACAAATACAACCACCATGATCTTGGAAAGCACTGTTTTTCCTTACCTCCTGGCAAATAAATGCATAGAGGCAGAAATAAGTCTTTAAATACAGTTTCATAGTCTAAGGCTTACTTATGGTCCTCATTTTTCTGGGAATTCAAAATGGCATTTCTGGGAACCTTTGTTGTACCTTTCTACCCACTAAAGCCTTGGTATTGTAAACTGATTCCCATTCTGCACTACACCATAACCTAAAGGGTGGCTCAAAACAAACAGCAGTAGATCAATTTACATGCCTGGATACTATCGAAATTGCAAGGCCTTTCTTCTCAAGTTTGTTTTTATTTCTAAAGAAACATACCTTTTTAGGATAATATTTTAAGGAAATGCTTTAACTAACATTTTACTTGTCTCATACATTGACTCGTATTTTTTCTTTTAAAAATTGAACTGTGACTAAATTACAAAAAATCCTCATTCTTCAATTCCCATAAACACACCTTTTCAGACCATTCCTGTTGCTATGAAGAAAGTAGAGGAGGAGGGGGAATTTTGCTTAAATTCCTGGGTAGATTGCAGGTGCATTTGTTTGTATTAAGAGAAATGTCTAACAGAATCCTCCTTTGTGACACACTAAAGCAACTTTTCAATTTTCTCTCATTAGCTCGTGGTACTTCCTCCTCAATAAGGTACTATTGTGCTGCCTCTAACCTGATCTGGGAAACACTGTGGAGCTGTCAACTCATCAACCCTAGAAAATGGATAGTTAATCTTTTCAGGGGACTTGTTTCATTTCCTGTAGCTCATGTAAAATCCAAATATTTAGCTACTACAAACAGTGAGTTCTTCACCTGGATTTCACTGATAAAGCAACAAAGATTATTACTTCTGAATTTTTTCTCCTTTTCTTTTCCTCAGTTTGAAAATTAATGCCTCTGGGTGAATAGAGCCTCATTTATAATGTCACAATTTGGCACTTTATTAAGATGACATACAATTACATTTTCTGAGGTTTTTAGTTTGTGTCAGGTATAAAAATTCACTTTCCATTTTATCTGGTGCTCTCAGAGTTTTGGTTCTCATCCCTTGATAGGATGCACAGAAAGCATTTGACTATTCAGTCTTTCATGGGTCTAATCATGGGGATGAAAGATGCTTCATGCAGGATCAGCCTTCCATAATTTCAAACACTGGGGTGTTTTTTCAAGGTCAGAATCCCACTGTCAAAAAGGCTCCATCACCATCACTTATTTGCTTATTCTCTTGACGTGCTTTAAGATTGTCTTTTGTGCTTTGGTGTCACCTTCCTGATGACCCTATTCTCATTGAGAAAAGATAGATTGTGATGAGTAAGAAGCAAATGAGGCATTTCATGTCATTTTTCAGAGGCTAGCCTTTCTAGTCAGAGCTTTTGGGGTGCTCACTGCCTCTGCACCTTCGTGGACACCCACTGAAACCTGCAGGCTCATGATGGCATGCACAGATGGGACAGAGAAAGAAAGGGATCCTGAGAAACAAAGAGCTGGTGAGATCCATGGCAGTGTCTAAAGATAAGTCCTGAAGAAATGCCTAGAGCTGCCCTCTTTATGGATTAAAACAATAAAAGCTACATGCCTAAGAAAGAGGAAAGAAATATCCTGTATTGCAGAGGAACACTTTCTGTCTGCTGGTTTACCTGACGGAACATGGACAGATTCCACCTCAGAGATGCTGGAAAGTAGAGGCAGAGGCAAAACAGGAGGTTACCTCTGAAAAGGCACTGTTACCTGTTTAAAAAAAAAAAAGGGGAGAAAAAAAGCACAAGCAATTCTTAGAAGATGTGGCATGAATTCAAGCTGCAGTCTTATGTGGTGCCAGTGACAATGGAGGTTTCACCTGAGGACTAGAAAGCACAAGAAGGCAGTGTTTTTGAAAGCTGCACCAGAGCAGAAATTCCTGAAATTTTTAAGTGGCAGTACCTCCGTGCATTTATTTTATATCCCAGTGCACATCTCTGATTTCTAGGCTACTGCTCTGAAAAGTGTGTTATTGTTCAGGAATCTAGTGTGCAAAAGAGGACAATAGTGGAGGGAAAAGAAGCAGGAGAGAGAGAAGTTCAGAAGAAAACAGGAGAGAAAATAGGATACAATTAAAGGGGTAACTATGGGGTAATAAAACAGATCTACCCCAGGTCAAGAAAGCAATTTTTTTCTCCTCAAAGTGACTATCACTCTAGAGCATAACCTACACATTATCACAAAGAACAACAAGATCCTGAGATCTGAGCTGTAAATTAGCATTGGAACAGTCTGGTAAAAGTGGGCTGGGTTCCTTCTGAGCTCACTCTGACAGCCCTCCCATGCTATAATATATTAATATAGTCATGATAGCCTGAAGACATAACTGTGATGGTACAAAACTTGATGTGCCCCCAGTGAGCTCTTAATCCTTCTGTTTCACGGTGTTCTCACTGCTCAAAAGCAGTGCAGTTTACTGTGCAAAAAAAAAACCCCAGCACATTAATTTTACAATGCTGAATACCAAAGGAACCGTGATAGCTAACATTTATATTTTGTACCAAATAAATTTCCAGTAACAAATATTATTACAACAAATACCAAAGGAACTCAGAATTGCTAAGTTATTTTTCCATGGACTTTTGGAACACCCGATAATCCTTCCCTACATATCAGTTCAGAAACAATGAAATCTCCTTTATCACAACCAGCTGATCCAATCTCAGCTGTTCTTTGAAAATAAAAACACATGTTTTCTTAGTTACTCCACGTGGAGATCCATTTAGTCCGTCTCCTCCAACTGTTGCCAAAACTTGCAGTTTTATGAAATGGCAGTAGCTGCTACATAGTTGGACTCAAACCTGTCTTCCAGATGGGATCCCCAGGTTCATCTCTCTGCCTCAAACAATCACCCCAACAAGCCACATTTTCTGAAGTTTTGTCTGTTTTGCTACACACTGTTGCAGAGTTTTTCCCCTGGATGACTGATCGATTGGAGCAGAATGAACGGTGTGTCAAAACATTCTATCCTTCCCTTCTGGAGTGCTTCCTTAACTATTTTTGGGGGTTGTCCTACCTTCAGAATGGCTTGGCCCAGAAGTGTTGGACATGTTTTGTTTTGTTAGCCTCAATAAGAAAAGGTTGTGTTTGGGCAGGTTGTATTTAATATAAACAGCCACCAAAAAAAAAAAAAAAAAAAAAAAAAAAGTCTGTTTTGCTGACTCCAGGCTTTGGTGCAGCAATGACTTAGCTGAGTGAGTAAGAGGTAGAAGGACATGGTTTTGCAGGTAGGAGAAAGAAATAGGACAGGCAACTGATCCATGAAAGTCTGTAAAGCTGTGAGAGGGAGGATGTGCTGGGAAGCAGGGAAGGAAGGGAGCAGGAAGGCTGCCTGGCCACAGGCAGAGTGGAAGGTGAGGAGACTTAGCATGAAGTACTACTGTTTCAGGTCAGTTGTCTTGGTGTGCAAGAGCAGAGCACATACAGCATATAGGGACAGGGAACACCATCACTTCTACCCCTCACAACCTACTCAACATCTGCAGGAGGTCATGAGATGAGCTGGGCAGTCAGTGCAGAATGAAGCAGTGAGCTGAAGCTCCACTGGTCACTCTTCTCCATCACCCGCTACCAAGATGATGCAGACCTTGCCAGCAAGTACACGGGAAATCAGCTGGTAACAAATGGCTGAGACTGAAGAGGCACAGAAATTAAGCTGAAGGGGAAAGAGAAACATAGAGTGAGCGTGGTGAAAACACATTTCCTTTTCTGTCTATAAAACTGGAACAATTTGTGTTTTCTCTCAGGTGTTAAGCTCTTTCAATGCAGCACTTATACTGTTTAAATCACTGCTTTGTGGAAAGACCTCATCCCACCTTGCTGAATGCTGATACTTCAGACATTCGAACCTTCTTTGATGGGCTGCAGCAACAGTCAGGAAGATACTGATGTTTAGGCAAGTCCAGGCACACCTCCTCTGGGCAATCCAGTCTGGCACCAGCATGTCAGCTCAGCCCTCCTGCTTCTCACAGAGTTTCAAATCAAAGCTCGCCGGAGTATCATACCTTTCTTGTCAGTGAATGCTGTGGCCTCAGTCACGCTTGACAGAATCTGCAGAGGATGAGTTGCAGCAGCCAGACTGACAGAGCAGCCTCTAGCCCGTGGTACAGCAACACACTCAAGCACATGGCCAAAGCAGGGCGGGGAGATCAGAGTGAGAGACTTTGGTTCAACATTCAAACTTCAGCC
The DNA here is from genome assembly GCA_013397755.1 of Cnemophilus loriae. NCBI lineage: Eukaryota > Metazoa > Chordata > Aves > Passeriformes > Corvidae > Cnemophilus > Cnemophilus loriae. The sequence goes on along the minus strand of VZTF01002837.1, from coordinate 103,394 downwards.
CATCAAGCCTTTCCTGGCTTCCCAGCTCATGGCTCCGGCTTACCCCACTGCAGCAGCCCTGCAGCACCTCTCACTCAGAAGCTGAGGATGCTGAGGTTTTAGGAGAAAGGCAGAGGGAAGGACGAAAAGAGCAGAGATCATGAGACCCCTGGAAACCTCTGCACTCTGGAAAGGGTTTTTTGCAGGTCTAATATTTTGGCACAGATTTCACAAGGTAGGGTTTGCGTGCTTCTCTGGTAATATAACTTTACAGCAGCTCACCCACTTCATGGAGATGTTGGAGGCGTAGCAGAAGATCATATCAATGACATTGTTTGACCTCTTTGTACCTTTTCACAGTCCCTCTATCTTGTGATGCCATGGCACAATGTCCTTTAAAACAAGCTGCTTGCAAAATACAAGAAAACATTTGGTTGCTGTTTGCTTTTTCTGCCTTTGACTTAAGACTATCTGTATGGTTCTTGGAAGTTCCAAGAGATCTCTCTCCTCTGCTGCAGAGATGTCGATGTGATTACAAAGAGATTTGCAAGGTGGAGAATAAGAGAAAATTAATTGTCCTTATATGGCACCTTGGGACAGAATGATGCTGACAGCTGTGCACCTTGAACTATTCTCCTGGCAGTGGTGCAATGATATGATAAATTTAGTTTAAAGATGACTGGGAATTCTGAAGCTAAGCATTCTTTATCTGAAAAAAGCAATGCATCAATACAGAAGCAATGTATGGGAAACGTCTGTGATATTCAATAACAGAGAAATTTTTTTACATGTTTTTAATGATCTAAATGTTAAATTTTGACATTTTAAAGGAAAAAATCCATTCTTATGTTTGGAAAAACATTTTATTCCACAATGTTACCTATAGTGATAGCTACGCATACTGCTTGTTAAATGGTCTACAAAATTTTGAAATATTGTGAAATTACTGAAGAAAATACAAAAAATAGAAATGGTTTATAAAGTTTCTTTGAGTAGTCTTTTCAAAGTTGCAGTTCATGAAGCTTTTCAAGATCATGATTGTTCTTCCCACAGTGAAAGGAACTGCGAATGAAAAATTCAGGCATCCATATGTGAAGAAACCATTTCCCACTATCTTTGAGAATGTCTGGGAAACATAAGGAAACCACTGACAATTAGTGGCCACGTAAAATAGCTTGCTCTTCCGCTTTATAATCATAAAATGCATTCATCTGGCAGCACTGGATTTGAAGGACTGGCTTAATGGATCCACATGTGGCAGATGTTACATTTTCTACAGTAACTGTAAATTCATTCTGGGAACTGGCAGCACCTTCCCAGACAATGCATGTGAGCATGCAATCCATTTTCATAGAGATCCCTGTTAAAGAAAAGGAACGTGACTGAAAAAATAACCAAAGAAACAAACCAGCAACCCTCCTCCTCACTGCAACGGGCAATGCCACACCTGCCTTCCACTGTCTACGCTTCCCACTCAGTATTCTTCAGTTTCTGGGTTCAAAAGCAGTAGTTTATTAGCTAGTTGCAAATACATAAATTATTCTTCAATTTAGTTTTTCAGGAAACTAAAACACTGGGCAGACTAACATGTATTTTCAACAAAAACTTAATGCTTATAGTTTCTCTTGGCTTAAGTTGGCAACGTGTTGTGGTATAGCAGTAATCTCAGTACCTTTTACACTGTCATGTCAGGGTTTCATACCAAATGTTCATGATCACCTAAAAGGCTGCAGCAGTATGGACAGTTTCTGGACACCTGCACTTCGCTGTCCTCTCTTTGCATCTTACATTCCAAGTAAATATTTTTTCGCTCTTTGGAGTCTGAAAACTAGTGCTTTTCAGATTTTCCTCCACATCCAATGTGAAATGGATTGTACATCTTTCATTTCTTCTTGCCTTTGTAAGTTCCACCACAGCAGTGAGATTTGACTGCCAATGTGCATCTCTTCTGGCTGCCTGGTTTAGTTTTTACTCCATTAACCAGGTGATATCCCAGAAGGATTCCTAGTGAGTGCTTGACAAGGTGGGTGCTTCGCCTGCTGGGCTCTGGCCAGTGAGTCCAGTGGGGCTCAGACTCGCACTGGCTCAGAGTCTGCGGTTTGTGTTTGCCTACTGTAGGAAAAATTAAGGTAGACAGAACCTAGGGGCTTCAGGATTAATTGCTCTGTAAAATGATGATAAAAGCATGCATTAAGCTTCTTGGCTTAAAACATACTTAAAATTTGTTTCTTTGTATTTTTTTCTACTCTTTTGAGAACAACATGTAATGTTCATAATAGTTGCTGACAAGTGTTCCCTTCCTTTTTTCCAATACTGTGCTTCATGTTCCTGGGAAGTAAAGGATTGTCTCTTGTGGCCTTGTGAAAGGTGATGTCCCTCAGGCTTAACGTTATACTTCAAAGGCTGATTATGAGGTAGTGACCAAATCCCACCATTCTGTGACTGCATTATGGGGACTTTGTGACCCACAAATTTTCCGATTCATACACTGTGTGTCTCCTCTACCTCAACATACAAAGCTGTATGCCATAGGATTTTTTATGGAATATGTGCAAATAAATGGGATGGGACTTCAGAGATAAAAGAGCAAAAAACATCAGAAAGGAAGATAATCTGAAGAGATGAAGGTGGAAGATGAGAAGAGGAAAACCAAAGTGGCTGTATTACACTGAAACTAAGAGGAGCCTTGGGCAGACCCAAGTGCAGTGTAAATCATCTCTTTCCATAACAGTCCAAAACCAGTGCTTTTGTTCTTCTGCTTGAAACCTGAAAGCGTGAAGCACTTTGAGAGCTGCAGCTTAGGGTCACTTGTACATGTGAATTTGATGGTGTGGCAGAGCCTGATGGTCGAAATCGAGAGTAATTCATTAATTGTGTATCACCGATTTTATGTGTGTTTCAGATGCGAATTCCCAAAGGACCTTAAGAAAGCAGGCTCCGAATTTTTCCAAATAATTTTTTTTCATGGCCTATTATGGAAGAATATTGACCATCAGATATAAATCCAAGCTGAAGACAGAAACAGTGCAAGCTATAGGTGCTTCCAGGAACACAGATTTCATATGGTGCCTGAATGAATCATGAAGTGTGGGGTGCAGAGATTAGCAGAAAATTCACTGCTGCTTCTTTCTACATTGATCAAATAAGGAAGGAAAAGTGCTGATTTCTGGAAAGAGAAAGGGGTGTTGCAGAGTTTACTCTGCCTGAGGGATAAGATGATGGATCAAGAGAGGAAGAGGATGTAAATACAGTCCCTGTGTGTGCGTGTGTTTTTGCCTGAATGATCTGGAGGAGGCAGGGGTGGGCTGAGGGACTGACTCAGTTCTGCTAGGCTGGTGGAGGGTTTCCTTGTCTGACACTGTCTGACTATAACTAACAAAGCCTCTTGCTTTGATCTTCCGACAGTGGAGCTCCGGCTAATGCTGCCGTTTTGAAAGCTCGTGGGTTCCTTTCATTATTTCATTACCTATGCTGAGTAAAAGAAACAATGCGGTTTGTTTTAAATTAATGGCTGTCCATTCATTACTGCAGCGACTCCGAGTATTTTCCTCTGTTGGCTCCCTGTAAGGGCAGCCCCTGACTATTCAAGTTTTGTGGATTTCACTCAACTTCTGAGACTCGGAGCTAGAACGAATGTCCTCCTGTAACCACACAGTAAATAACTTCCACGGTGGTGGCCAGTCTGAAGTGAATGGCTGGCTTGGGAAGGAGGTCTCAGTAAGAGCCATGCCCTCAAACCAGCCCTTGAATCACCTCGATATCGAGCTCAGCAGCCAAGTCCAAGCCCCCAGGAGCACAAGGCACCAAGAGAAGGGACTGATCTCCCTGGGACACTATAACAAACACAGCACTGGAGAGAGAGCGGATATAAATCTCTTACGGCTTTACTCCCACCTTATCTGTACTACCCCATACTATTTTTGCCATTAACCTTTTTTGCATCCTCCAACCCTTTCATCAGATATTTGAGCTACTCCTCTTTCCTCTGTCTTACGTTATTTTTTCCACTTATTGGAGGAGGGGGGATTTTAGCTCCCTGTTTTTTCCTTTATTTTTCATTTGGGCTTCACATTACTGTCATGAAATATTTTAAAAAATAATAGAAGTGGAATGTAATTAATTTGGTGTCCTTCATGAATGATAAATCATTAAAAATAAATCTCAATTTGAGGAATATCTTTAACTGACAGCATTATGTTTACCACAGCGTTAACATATTTTAAATTGTTTGCTGTATCATCACATTAGTTGAACTAAATTTCAACTGATGTGCAAAAAGTTGTGCTGCAAAAAAACGGGTTTCTGACTCCTTGGAAATTTACTTGAAAAAAATAAGAAATCTTTGGTCAAAACTGTAACTAACCCCCTTTTTCTTGTCTTCTCTTCTTCTCTGCCTCTGTTCTATTCTCTCACAGCTTTCCTGAGCCAGAACTCTCTGGACCATAACTCCAGTGAAAGCTTTGGGGTCCCCTCGGACCTCTGGTTCCTTCTGAAGAGGCAAGAGATGAGGCCTGGAGACCCAGACATAGATTTTCAAGTGCACAAGAGAGAGTCCTGAATTTCTGGGTTACCAGATCTTCATGGATGGATCGAGGTGTGGGATCCCTGCCCCCGTCATTGTGTTATCACTTAAGGGCCTGAGGACATTTGCCAAACGGAGCGAGATACCCTCATTTTCCCATCATGTCCATATGTCTTGCACACTGAGTGGTGTGGGACAGTGAGAATGGCCAGGAGCTGCATAGGACTGTACTCCTGGATGCAAGAGGAGAGAGATATGAAGTTGTTAGGGGAGCTGAACTGAGTTGTGGCAACTTCAGAGGCCACCAGGTGCCCACATAACCCTGGTCAAGCCTGGCTGCTTGGAATTCTGTCCATGAGAAGTGCTCTCACTGATGGCTGATAGTGTTCCTAGGAAAAACGAAATGTCACCAATGTTTCTGGGGCTCCCGAATTACTTTTGCTGAGGATCATTGAAACCAGCAAGTAGCTCTACAATCAGAATACAACATATAGCAAATGCTGTGGATTTGGATAATGGGGAGAAAAAGGAATATTAAATTGCTTCCTCCTTTCCAGACTATCTTCCAGTCCCTGGCCTGAATAAAGAAATGGAATAATCCACTGATAGAAAAAAACCCAATTCTGTCCATTAAGAAAAGAAGCGCAACTCTCCTACATCATCAGAAATTCTCTGACACACACAGTAGTAACGCTGTACGGGACTGCTGCTCAACGGGAATAAAGAAAGTGAGGTTAGTACAGCTGGGGAAAACCTTTTCCTATACACACTTGCTGGTCAAGTTTGAATGAGCAGTCAGGATTGCAGACATGTGAGTTCTTCCGCAAGTGCAAAAGGTGCTGAAATGCAATTTCTGGCTCTTGCCAGCTTTCCTTCATTTCTTGTTTGGCTTCAGTTTTATCCCCTTCGTGTTAATTCCCTACCTAGTAATTGCACTTCATGTTTTCCTGTTTACTGGGAGCACCAAAGGCCACAGCTCAGAAGAAGTGGTGGGTATGGAGAGATTCAGATATGCACATGAAGCCTTCTTAAGTGTATTACAGAGATATGCTTTTCTCGTTTTCCAAATGCTTATGGAGATATTTACATTTTACTTTTTTCTTTTTCTGCATGATCAGAAAGGTCATTCTGTTCTTGTGTGCAGGAGCTTGGAAGCTGAGGAGAACCCCTGGAGAGAGCACCAGGATGCTTCACAGAGCACACAGCCAGAGCATCTCTGGGGGCTGGAGAATAAAGCATCTGAAGTTTGGGATGAAAATACAAGTGTCATAAAGTGTTACTGTTGAGAAGGCAGGCTCAACCAGGTTTTTAAAAATTTCCCATATCTTCCCTGCCTTTTGACAGCTTCTCAGATAGCTCGCATGGTAAGGCAGACATATTGCTGCACCAAGCACCAGGTGGAAAAAATCAAAGTAACAGCCTGTTGCAAGGCTCTTGTTAGCATGGCAAGTTTCATATTGACACCTGGCGTGCAGACACCCCGGCCTCCACACGCACGCACCCAAGCCCAGCTTTTAGAGAGCTATTCGGCTCTTGGCCATTGCCTCTGTGCTCCAGAAATCACTTCTGTCTGTAATCATTTCATTTCACCCTACAGTGAAAACATGGGGAATACAAGAGGTTTTTTAAATGCCAGGGTCATTGGCTAATTTTTCTGTCTAAAATACTTAGTGGGAAGCAGTGCATTAGAGGTTTGCTCACGCAGCTCTGACTTGGGCTGATCAGCAATTATTCCCATGTGAAGCCAGAGCCAGCAGCAGGATGTGTGGGAGCGGCCGCTGACCAGGGTGTGCTTGTGGCTCACACTTTGGCTGAATGAGCACCTGCGCATCCTTCCGAGGCCCTGTAGAGAGAGGGGGGATGCCCTGAAAGCAGGACCAAGGCTGGAGTTCTGCCTGGTTCAAAGAGCAGCTGGTGATGCAACTTCATTCAGCACATTTAAACAGCTTTTTCCTTCTGAATAGTTGTATTTGTCAGAATAGCAAACTTGGGCTCCATCATTGCAAAAATAAGGCTTTGATGCATTGTGTCTTTTTGCCAGATATTTAACAGTAATCCAAATAAATGACTTGGTTCAGAGGTTCACAGAACATGAGTCAAAACTCATTTTTTAAGAGAAAAAAAATTCTTAGGGTTTCATTTCTGCAGTAATTCCTGAGCTGCCAAGCTAGGGTGTCTCATTTTTAGGTGTTTTAAAAACCTGATTTGGTTAAAAAAGCTGCAGCCATTGTCCTAAACAGCTGACAGGTTCCCACCAGCCCTCCCCGTGCCAGCTGGCTCGTGTATTCACAGAGTATCTTGGCAAATGGTCAAATACAACACATTTTAAGCAGCTGGATTAACCTAGAGATTCTTACCAGAACCTTTTCATCTGCTTTTCAGAGGCAGACCACTGCCATTTAATTACACTTTAATTGAATGAAAAAACAAGTCAATACCTAATTAATTGGGGTTACAGAAGAATGGCAATGCAGAGCCCTGGATTCTGGAAGACAGCATTAAAAGAACAGCCTTGCTAATTTTAGCTACATTTGAAATTTGTTTGTGATTTTTCCCTTCCCTTCCCTTCCCTTCCCTTCCCTGTTCACATGGCGAGCAAAAATCGAAGACATCAGTTTCATACTTGGATAAGTTCTGTTATAAAAGAAAACTTGCTGTTTTACCTGATGCAGAGGTGCCTGTTAATGGGTGCTGGTGTTCTTGCATTTTTACATTATTTAGAGAGCTGTTTGCTTTTATTTTTTTATCTCAGAGTATAATCAAAACAGCAGTAGTCTTACTTTAAATTTCACAGTCCACATCATGATAGTGTTTGCAGTGTTTTAAATGAGGACCAAATGTTCTTCCCAAACCTATCAACAGTGGTATCCAGATGTTGGAACCAATTTGGAGGATAGCTCTACTTGTGTATCCCAACAGTTAAGTACAGAACACTTACTTACTTATTAGAGACATTACCCATCAAAACTTTGCTGTCACCAAAAAGGAGCACACAGAAGTAAACAGCCTGAATCTTTTTGTGAGACCTGAGTGTCACACTTCCCATCCATATCATTTCCTTCCCCAGTAAAAGAGCCAAGTATGCCACATCCTATACATCTTTTAAGACTTTGAAGTGTAAAGAATTTATGAAAAGACTTTATTTGCCATGTTGTGTTTATATAGACCAGATGAATGATGTAATAATTCAATATATTGCATCAGAACAGATCATCCTGTTTTGTTGTGATTTGCATCCAAACTCACAGCTGAAGGTAGTCTTGGTTATCATTGGCAGCTGTGTTGTATCTGTTGATATTCTTCAAATGTCATGAGATAAATAATGAATTCTTAAATCTTTTAACATTTTTACTGTCTCAACTCTGTGAAATAGACAAAGCCAAATAAGCAAATTATGTCTCCTAAAATGGACGAGAAAGTAAACTCATGCAAATTAAGCATGTTTTTCCGAATTACTTTACATTTGTTCCTGTATCACTCAAAATATGGGTATATATATTATTAATGTAATCGTGAATTTTACTCTGGCTTACTCACAGTCTTCACATTTTTCCAGTGAGCCTGCAACCAAATTGAAACATCCTTAGATATGGCCAATTTTTGTGGCTGAAAATACCTTCCACCACGTATTTTTTGAGATAAAGTGTTTCATTTACCCACTACCAGACTTGGAAAACAAGACTTAAGTAAATGAATCAATAAGGAGAAACCTGATCAGAGGAAAAGGAATCTAATTCATTTTGGGACAAAAACTCCTAACAGAGAAATTTTCCATAGGTGTACGAACAGAGTTTGTACATGTTGTTGTGTCTTTACTCCCACTGTCATATGAGAGAGGATTCCCGTGCAGGTAGACATTGGGGTAGGAACCAAGTTGTCGGATGAAATTCTCTGAAATATCTTTGGAATTCCGACTAAATGCTATGGTGTTTGGGTTGATGCTTGATGCAGCTTCAGTTCCATGATGTAAAGCTGTACCTTTACTTTCCTTGCAAAGGTCCTAAACTATTTCTGATCATCAGAAGTGACAGAAACCAGAAAGAAGGCTGAAATTACCCTTTCTTGGTGATCACAACACCTCCTTAGAAGGAGGAACAAGACAATGATTTTTGACGGTTGTGCTACAAAGCTTGGAGGTAGGGATTTGTTCATTTGAGCACGTATGAAGGAGCAGAAAGGGAGACAGCAGGATGTCTTGGGAAGGGGAGCAGAGGTGACACGGCTCACGAGGGAGAGGGAGGGCTTGGCAGGGGAAGGTGTTTTTGATGAATCTTGTGTAGCTGATGTGAGAGACGGTTGTGAGACTAGCTGCCAGCTCTCCCAAACCTGATGGAAGAGCCTCCAGTTCATCTCTTGAGGTAAAGCCCTTTCTCTGGTTCACTGTGACAAACAGTCAAAGCACAGGCTAACTCACAAGAAAGCATTTGTCTTGTTTTACTTGTAATAATGCAGTCTTCTGTGAAAATGATGTGAAGAAAATGTAAACCACATAAACAGATTTTGAAGGCTTCAAAGTGGTATCAAGCCAAGAACTTTAGCGCTAACAGCGAGCCCCGCTTTGCTCTTTCATACGTGCACTGGTAGCACTGGCAGAAGACTTCAGAACATGCTGATATTTGCAGAATGTCAGCTCTTCACTGAGAGGCACAATGTGTTTGTTTGTTTAAGTGACAGGGTAGTTTCGATGCTGGTGATGGGACATGAGGCACTTGGACAAACTCAGAACAGGAATACTTTGATGTTGCTGAGTCTTAAATAAAGTGGGCTCAGGCTTTCTGAAAAAGCTTTGCCTGCACACCTCAGCTGTAGCATGAGGGAGACCAGACCACCCTCTAGTGGGATGAGACTGCATTTCAGCACGAGATGTGTTACTACTTTAGCTATGAAACCATATTTCTGTTTCCTTTTGCCTTGGAGATTTTTTCAGATGAAAGATAAGATCAGATACTTATCAGTGCAAGCAGTGTGGGAGGGCGCTCCCATCCTACAGGCTCTGCAAACTTCCCCAGCTCAAAGGGTTTCTGAGTCAGATGGTGAGACTTGGTGTCCCGATACTGAAAAAAATGGAGCTGCCTCTCCTATGTCTTTGGTTCTGAAACATTTAATAAATGTATCTGTTTCTTTTGTTCTTTTCATCACAACATCAGGTCTAATTGACACATGCAAAATAACAGTAAGGAATTGCTAGACTATGGGGGGAAGGAATGGGCTTCAGAAGGGAAAATCTGTAAGGGGCTGGGAGCTGAGCAGCTGAAGAACTAGGAAAAGGTTTTCTTAATTCAAGTTGGTCACATGAAAAAAAAATTGTGAAAAAATATTTCAACAACTGAGTGTAAAGGAAAAAATACTATGAGTTATTTATTTCACAATTATTCTTTGGTACAGTCAGAGCTTCCTCATTTAAGAAAAATGCATGGTAAAGCTCCAGTCGACACACCTTGGAAAATTCCTCTGCCTGGACACGAGTGCAGCCACCGGTCCCAGCACCAGGCACACCTAGAGCACCAGCTCATGCAGAAGCAGAGGAGGCACACGGCACCACAAAGGCGAGCAAGAGGTGCTGTATCCTCCCCAGAGGCACACATGAAAGCTGCCACGTGGCATTTGAAGGCCAGCTGGCTGGCAAGGCCAAGCTTTGGCACACAGGGTCCAGAAGCAGGGGAAAGCGGTGGGGTGCAACAGCAGCTTTGCTCCAGGAGGAAAGTGAAGGTCTGTCATGGAGGGGTGCTCGCTGTAGTTTCTACTTCAGTCAGCCAGGACTTGCTGCTCCCCTTCCAGTAAATCTTCCACTAGGCCCTAAGCTTTCAGGAAAAGAGACTATGTTTTTGTCTGCATATGGAAAATATCAGGTTTGTTTTCAACACTGTTTCAGCCTGAAGAAATCGAAGTATTATGTACAATAGTAAACATATGTTGTCCCCACCTCATGCCCATGGTGTTCCCCGGTTGAGGAATGGCCTCCTGAGAACTGATGTCCCTGACCACTGCCCTGCCTTTACTCCAGTATTTCAAGCCCTGATTCAACCAAGGTATCTGAAAAACATCAGCTAACTAATATGGCTAACCGATGAGTGGCTCAGGCAGTGTCTGTGAAATAAAATAAAGAAATAATGGTTCTGTGTTTCTCTTACCTTTGGTCTACTGTCTGATTCTTGACTTATCACTTCTACTGCTGTAGCCCCAAAAGGCTGAAGACTAGAATCCTCACAGCTAGAGCTGGTCTGTGCCAGCTGCTCTCCACGTGTTCATGCACGCACACACACACAGACACTCTGGGCACAGAGGAGACTGAGATCTGCATAGGGCAACCAGTCAGATAGTTTCGTTTTAATAGCTCCTATGTTGTGGTCTTTTCTAGCCTCAGTTTGGACAGTCCATTATCAACCCTCCCCCGCCCCCGCATCCTCCACCCAAAAAGATACAGTTCTGTTTTAAACCTTGTCTTGGAGAAGAGGATTTGTCATGATACAAAGTAAGCTCTTTTATTAAGCTTACTGCCTTGTATTTCTTAGAGAAATGAAAACACTTGTATATAAATCTTATACTGTGGTGACAAATACGTGAAAAATTACAAGTACCTCGACTGGTATTATCTGTATTATAACAACTCAGCCCTGAGTCATAGAGATACCATTTCTGTTTTGTTGTATGGTTAGGAAGGCTTAGGGTTTGAGTTGTTTTCCAAAATTTTTTAAACTTGCAGTCCAAAAATTTCCAGTGGATATAGACAAGCTTGAAAAGCAAAAGATGCTTTTCCTTCATCGCCTTTCACTGATGCCTTAAAAGTAGCTCACGGACCTGCGAAGTCTGCAGACACAAACCAAAGGTGGCTGTGCTCCTGGGTGATATAGTTGTTTTGGTTGACTGAGCTCGAATGGGTAAAACTTCAGATAAGTTTTGTTAGTCCTTCAAGCTTCCAGAGAATGTGAAAAGTGAATTTTAACACATAGTTTCTTCAGTCAGTTTTATAGAGGTTGGCTGCGTGGCCTGTGAATGGGGCAGACTGCAGAAGCTAAGCCAGAGCCTCCCAGTGCAGCCACTGGACAGCCCTCTCCACACATGCTGGTGGAGAGCAGCCCCGAGGCTGTTCCATTTCCTGCCAGTCACAAAAACACAGAAGGACAGAGACAATGAGGACTGCAGTACCAGAGTTAACACTTTTCCCACAGTTACGGTGGTGAAGTGTAAGGGTACTGATTTCTGTCTCCAAAAAGAAGGCACTGGACTGTGTAATTTTGTGCATGATCACTCTCTCACTGGGAAAAAACATTTTCTGTTTGAGTTACCAGTGCCACTTCCAGTCATATCCAAGCATCCCTAGGAGGTCTCATGTCTAACCATTTACTGGATTTGTCTTGACTTATGTCAAAAACATCTCAGCAGCTCCCAGTCAGAGGTGTCATGTCTGAAGGTGTCACTCACTGAAATGCAGAGTAAATCATGCTGTGAATTAATCAAGCTTCTTACAATTTGCCTGGGCAGTTGTAGTTGCAAAGTGGGTAAAAACTGCTCCATGGCTGTCTGTAGCAGCACTTGTGTGACAGAAGCAGAAACAGCCTGTGAACCTAATACAACCAGTGCCCAGGCTAACCAGTGCAGGCACGCCCAGAGGTAGACAGGGTCCTCATGGAAATGGCTGCGTGAGAAATGCTGGGCATTGATGGAGCCTTGTTTGCTCCGCTACAGCACGGGTCACTCCCACGTTAAGGGGATTGGTGTTGTCTGCTTCCTCAGAGAGGTCAAATCACTCCTAAAAAATTTACTTTCAAATTATAGGAATTCTCAGTAATTAGAGAGGAAAGATCAATATATTCCTGCCCAGAGAATCACAAATCACTCTCACCTGGATCTCCAGGAGGAGTTTCCAGGAAGGACCAATTTCTTCCAAGACCCATCTGACTTTCTGCCAGGGCTGTCAGTTCTAGAAAGAATGTGCAGATGGCAGGCAGAGAGTGTGCAGGTAGCTTGTTTGGTCTGGTTTTTATAAATTGAATAAATTTTGTGGTAAATAAACACTTTCTGGCTTTTCTAGGCTCAGCATATGTCATGGGCTTCTTCCAAGTTCATTTTTCCTGTTTTGCTACTGCAGAGTCTTGAGGTATTTAGAAATTTATTGCAAGAATTATTCTCATCCTACACACCTGAGCCATTTTTTGTCCTCTTTTCTTTCTTCTCTTTTGTTACATTGCAGGTTCTCCATAGCTTTTTCTATACTGTTCTTCACATTTCCCTGTTTTCTTCAACCCCTCATAGCACTGACCTTTCCTCAAGAAACCAGGAATCTTTCTGCCTCATTCTCCTGTGCAACTGATATATTTTCACCTATATTATGTACAGCCTAGATATTCTACCATTTCTCTTATTCCCCCTCAGTCTTTTTCTCTTTCTTTGGCAAGACATTGGTCTGGGGAAACTGAAGCATATTTGGCAGCACTAAGATGGCAGAAGAAAAACAGGGAGGGGATATGTAGATATTTGCTAAGTGGTTAACTTTATGGCTGGGAGTGTTTCCTATTTTCTCCTTTTGTTTTTGTTTTTAATTTTCCATGGACTAAAAGTGTTTGGCTCATTGGAGCCTTCAAGCATTCCTTGGAGATTTTTAATTGATTGAGCGGTAAATTAGAAGTCATTGTACTATGAGTGAGGACAGGCCCAATCAACAATAATAGGGTAACAACTGAATGAATGGATAGGTCTTTATCACATCCCTCTTAAACTCATCTGTTTTTCTGGTTGAAAAATCATATCCTTCTCAATTGTTTGTGTCTAGAAACTGTTCTACATCTTTCCTCTAAACCAGGTTCTTCTAATTATTTAAACTGAAATGAAACATGCCAGCCCTCTCAAAAAATGTTTTCTAGCTTGATTTCAAAAGGAAACAAGGTTTAGCTGGGAGTTACATCGCTTGTCTGTCTGTGTGTTGCTCACCTGAGACCCTGCCTGTACAAGCCTGTTTGAACTCACAGACTGATTTCAGTTCCACTTGGACACACAGAGAAGTGTATTATGTGCTAGGTTTCTATGAATTTCATGAAAATCATCATCTGGTGTGAGAAGAGAGACTCAGATTAGTGGTGCCTGTGTGGGAAAGAAGGGTAGTATTAGGCAGTTTCTGTCATGCAGCACCGTGAACATCCTCACAGTCACCAGCTACACACCCACGTAATTTTGGTTAGAGAATCTGAATTTGTATCTCTAAGCTTGTCTCTATGCAAACTGCCTCTGTCTTGAACGAGATATGAAAAGAGCTTGGGGGGATCTCTCTGGGACTATCTGCAGTGCAAGGTGAGGCTCTAGGTAAGATGATAGTGGAACATGTTCAGAAAATAGTAGAATAAGCAATATAACAGCATCAGCACGTCTTTCCAGCAGGGTAATGAGCCTTTGGATTTTCAGAGAGAGCTTGATATTCTGTCTGTGATACAGAATTGTTTTGTACTTCTCAAGTGCTCTGCAATGGCAATCTTTTCTTGCCTGACAAATATTAAAACAAATCTAAGTTGTTGGTTACAGATGACAATGTTTAGAAATTTCTGCTCTTCGTGAGAAATATTTTATCCCAGTGAGTGCCATGGGGACCTCAGTGGAAGCTTCCTGAGTGGGACCTATGTAGTTCAGCTTGAAAACAATCAGCCCAACTTGCAGAATCAGGCCCATGCTAGAAGAACATGGTAGTGACAGCTGAAAAGAATGGTCTAGCTTGGTGTCAGCCTCTGCCCCAGACACAAAACACACCTACCAATTTACTGAAATCCCATCCTTTTTTACAAAGCTTCCAGGTTAAATACTGCTTTGAAACAGCTCTCCTTAACCTAGAGTCATAAAATATATTAAATGAAACCGTTGCTGTGGTGCATTGAATTAGCTGAACTGCTCCTGCTGAATTGTCCTGCAATTGCATGTTGCAGATTAAAGTGTGGGGAGAGGAGGAGAGAAATCAATATTTCCTAGTAGGGCCAGGTTACTCAGTGAGCCATATAATTAGCTTGGTACCTTTACAGTCAAACTATTTTGTTTTTCAAAGTCATTCTGACATTTCTCTGAGGCCTTGATATGGTTTCAGACAGTATTCAGGAAAACCTGGAAAGACTTAACAGGTGTGTGTTGTATGTGTGTGCCTGCCTTGGAGTGAATTGATTCTGCAGACTACAAGACCATGATCTGAAGTTCACTGTAGTCTTTTTCTGACACATTTTGGCTAAAGACAATGAACAGTGCGCATAAAACTATATAAAACTATTGACAAATTTGGAAAAAAATATTGGATTATAGGTGAGAAAAACCACTGATGGTCAAATTCCATCTTTTTGTTACCACACTGAGTAGACCTTTATTTGTAAAGCAATTTTCACTTCAGTGACTCCTGTGGCCATATCTACACTAGGCCAAGTGTCTGAGCTTTGGTTGTATTCTGGAACCATGCTAGCCTTGTTGGCTCCAACTGTCTGTATAACTCTTTCTTTTTTCTTGGAAAGGTTGGAGAGGCAGGAAGGCAGAGTCAGTGTACTCCAGCAGTTTTTACATTTAGCAGACACTGTGGTTCATCAGGAAAGAAACTGTAGAGAAAACCAGATGGGCTGGAGACCCCATATTTACACTCCCTGTGTTTCATGGAGGTATTTTGTACTAGCTCTAATCTGGTCCCAGTGATGGAATACCCACTAGCACCTGGATTTTCATCAGGTGCCCTCTTGGAGTACATAGTTCAGTTTACTCTACTCTGACAGGGAATTCCGTTTGTGTGCTCCCGATTTCTCTGGCTCCTAGGTGCCTTAAGTGAGACAATGGGGAGATTCAGTCCAGAAGCAGGCTTTTTAGTTATATTGTAATGCTAATGGAGGTGCACTTTAAAAGGACTGTTCAGGATAAGTAGTGGATAAGGGTGATGGCCTGTGCTTCCTACAGCTGCTTAGGACTATTCTCCTATGGCTAATACCCAGAGATGATGGCCAAAGCAGGGAATCAGATGAGATGAGTGTGTTCCAAAAATACGTAAAAGCACAGTGGTCTCTGCATTTTTCCCAGCTAGCCAAGGTCTTAAAGGGTTTGTTCCTTCAACAAAAGCTGAAACAGGAACTGTACTGTTCTGCTTTTCACTAGGAAGGAACATCCAATGTCAAGAAATTGCAGCTGCATCTTCTCAGCATACATCTGAAACCTGTTCAGAGGACACAGAAAATGAAGACTCACCAATCTACCTCAGACTGAACGAAATCTTTCTTTTCCGTCTCCATCTATATCTTCTCTTTGGAGTGAAGCATGGCACCCCATTGTGAGAGCAATCACAGCTCAAATAAAATTTTGTGACATGAAAATTTACCTCTTAGAAAAAAAATCAGTCTTTTGATTTTTTGTTTTCCTTTATGCCATGATCTCTTCTCCAAATGAACACTATTAGGAAAGAACTCTGTCAAATTTGAGTAAAGTTATATTTTCTCTGTCTTCCACATTGTCCATTTTTTAGCTCAATAGAGTTTTACTTATTAGGTTTGCCAAAGCTCTCTCCAGTCTCAATCAACATAATTAACACAATCTCATCTATTTTCCTGATTCATAAATATATATGATGACAGACATCTTTGAGGCACCTTCTGTTTAAGGTTTGAAAATTCACCACTTATCTTGCTCTTTTTTGATTCCTACATAGTTTTTGGTCCATCGTAACACTGGTTCTTCTTTACCTGAGCCCCTCTTCAGTAGCAGAACTAACTGAAAAGGGAAGGGCTCGCTTGCTGATTTGGCAGAGTCATCATGCTGGCCATGCAAACATTGTGTGGCTCAGAAGGGTCCCCAGCTCCCCAGGTTTGTGGCTCCTCCCTTTTGTGCATGTTCAATATCCTGCCTGGGATTCTTTGGAAAAAAAAATTCTCTCATAGTTTCAAGAGCGTTTTCAAGAAATGGCCGTTCTATGGCAAATTATCTGCTTTCATGTTCTTTAAACCCAGGATAAAAGAGGGTCTAGAAAAGGTAAATTTTCTGAGACATGAGAAGTGTCCACTTTCATTCAGAAATCTCTTGCTAATGACCTGATTTAAAATTTTTCAACAGATTCACCTCTATCTGGTTGTTTGGGGTTTTTTTTTACATTCAGAACACTTTAAAATCTTGGTGAATTTTCCTTGCAGAAATGACACGAGTACGGCCTGTGGATTATTTAGTGTTCTACATCAGTGATCATTTCAATCAATTTCTTTTTCTGTTAAGAAGAAGAACTCAATCTTCTCTCAAAGCTGGACACACCAACATCCTTTTTAAGGTAAAGAACAAGTAAATTTTGCTGGGTTATTCAAATTCCATGTAAAGAGTTAAAATGTTAGATGCTGATGATAATGACATATCCACGGTGTAAAAAAACCCATTATATTATTATAATAATATAACCTGCATCAGATTACGTCTTAGTCATTAGCTTCACAAAAGATATTAAAAACGTGCCATTTGTCATTGCTATTTTTTTATTTTAATCTCTTTCAAACAATCCTGTATCAAGCAAATGACAAATGCTAAAGTCAATCCCACTCCTATTCTCAATGGCCCCTTGCAGGTGTCTTTCCCTCCTTTTTCACTATGCAGAGAATTTTCTCTCTCTTACTGAAAATCAAGATGGAGGAATATTCTCCTTAGTAATAGTAAGCATGCATCATTCCTCAGCCCATAAAATGATGCTAATTAAACATGTATGACCATCTGTTTTTAAAAATACAAAAGAAGAAAAACAAAAGAGAGGCAACCCCCCACATTTTTTTCAGTAAAATCCTCAGTAACTTTTGGATAATAAAAATATAAGACTAATTTAGGGGTGCAGAACCACCCTATTTGTTCTAATTCACTGACCAGTATGTCACAAAAATGGCAAGCTAAAGGGGACCACAGTCAGGCAGAGTTTCACACATGTAAAAGTTAAGAACATGAAAGCATACTAACAGGTGCTCTGCTTCAGAACAAGGGCCTATTTAACCCAGTCTCCAGCAAAGGCCATCAATACCTACCCAGGGAAGAGTAAGGGCAAAGCAAATGTACATGGTACGTCCCAAAGTGCTCTCCAGTTTCTGCCTATGTTCAGAACAGGAATATCCTGAGCTCAATTTGGTTTTTATATTTAGGAATCCTCAACAAAATTCGATTCTGATACTTGTCCAGTCTCCGCTTAGATTCCACGTTAACTTTCGGCATCTGCAACTTCAATTAGCAAGGTGCACCACAGATTCACCTTCTAAGATTCCTTTGGCTACATGGCAGACCAGCAGAAAGGCTGGTGGCTGCAGAGACTGGCAGACTGAATAGGGTTGGTGGCAGCCTGGATTGAGATCTAATCCTCAGGCTGGGAAAGATTCTAAATAATCAGGTCACTCTGACCTCCTTTGCACTACTACAAGGTCATCTGGGAGCAAAAAGAGGTGCTCCAGCTTTAGAAGCTGGCTGCCCCAACCTTTTCTTCCTTTTTTATTCCTAGGACAGTATGTCACTGCTGTTGTCAAGTACAGAGGTGTCACCTCCCAGTGCCTGTTGATGCCACTGGTGATAGCTGTAAGTGTTCCAGAAGGTGATGTATGTGCACACAGATAACAGTGTCTGGGCTGAGACAACTCACCAGCCTCTGAAGCTGGGTGATACACGAGGCAAAAATTCTCTAATGCTTGTTGTGACCTACACACCACTGCCTCATGCTGCTCACCACTGCAGTGTCGTGTGTGTTATTATTACAGTGTCTGGACATTTGAACTACACTGAGCTCTGGATCATTGAAAAAAAAAAAATAGGGGTAAAAACCTAGTTGCATTTTTCAATCTACCTCCCCACAAAGGGAGATGTGTTCCCTGCAGCAAATGTGAACGTACTCACAGTTTTAAATGTCTCAAGTAATTGTGCTTTCACATTTGCCTTACAAGACTATTCAACACTTCAAAGTAGCTCAAGCTTTTCCTGGCATTCTGTCTAAATATTCCCTTCTTAATCTCATCTCATTACCTCCTAAGTAATTGTATTCTGTCCTTGGGGTCTATTCACTTTGCACATTTACAGACTGCTACCCAGTTCCCCTGAGTGTAAGCCTCACTCTGAGGCAAATGACACATTTTTACATTTGAAATCTTTCCTTCAAACTATCCACGATTACTTTTGCAATCTCCCATACTAAGGTAGTCTATACAGATAGATCAGAAGGTAAATTTCTGACTTCAGAGGCTTGCAACCTATTCTGCCTTCTTCCCCTCTTCTTTGAGCTCTTGTCCCGCTCATATTCATGTGAATGCTCCTTTGAACTCAAATACCCTTTAAATGCCTTGAGTTTGTGAGGCTGGGATCAATACACAAAGTAGAAACAAAAAGGAAATGGAAAGTAAAATACAGTGGGGAAAAAAATCTCCAAAACTCAAAAGGCCTGTAGTCTGTTGTTAAGGGAGATTTTTCAAGCCTTTCGTAGTCTGTGGCCAGTTTCAATTTTTCAGATGTAGTAAGTTAAAAGTATTCTTTTTCCCTTTTTGTATTTCCACTTTATAGAACAAACTCTAATAATTCTTCTCCATTTATTGCCTTTTTTTTTTGCATCCAATTCTGAAAATAATTCTTCTCCCTTCTTCTCTCACCTAAGACTGTCTGTGACATGCTTACATGATTGTAAGTGATTTATCTTTCTGGTCTTATTTTCATCTTCCCTGAATAGCTTCCAGTTCACTGTGAATTATTTGATAGTGTGGCAAAATGTAATCTGTGCTTGCCATTTCCCTGGCTTTCTAGCAAATATTTTGCTGGACATGAAATACGGACATACTAGAGAGAAGGAGATGTTATGGTGTTCATCCAGCTCCCTACAGGCTTGAGAGAGCCATGTTGTCTTTGCAGGAATGAGGTCAGGGATATTTCTTGTTTCTGCCTCAGTCTGGAAAGGGCTGGATTGAGTTGCAAGGCTGCTGGCTGGTCAGTGTGGCTGACAATCCTGGGACAAGGTCTGCTTTCCAGACACTGCTTAGAACCCATCGTTCCAGAGAGGTGCAGACTAAGCCCAAACACTTGGAGCTCACCAGGGACTAAATGAAGAGTTAGGGAATTCTCTCTCTCAGCCTGCTAGGCTATGCTGCTGCTTGCCTAGAGATGACTGTTTAAAAATTATCTTGGTTATGACTACACCTTGCAGGAGTGCTTGAGATGGATCAAAATATTTGGAAGACTGAAAGTATCTTAATATAGGGGTAGAATATAAGGCATATATTTTGCTATTCATATCCAATTTTACACTTTTAAAGTGTTTGAATATCTGGAATTATCACGTGGATATGATTCAGCAGTCCTTTTTTCCTATCTTTGTCGGGCAGAGAAAACAAGAGCAAAAGGAGATCAGACACAACCCTAAAGTGTATAACTTCTCTTCTCATGGTAAACAATTGTTGCATTCAAGGTGAATGCCGCATGCAGTTGTCTATTTTGTTTTGAATGTGGCTGGTCACCCATTCGAGTAATGCCAAAGGGTAACTTCAGTTAAATACTTTACATGACCCAGTGCAGTCCAGCTAAAATGTGTGGGTGCACAAATTTTCGTGGAGAGTACACTGGACCAGCTAAACTTGAATGCATTTTAGGTTTGTTTGGGTCTCAGGCGCTGTGGACTTGTGGCTGCTGCTGTACATTGCTGTAACAGTCACAAGGTGAAGCTCCTGCTGATTTACAGCCTGACCTCACAACCTTGAGCATCACTTGACAAGGATGTTGTGGGTAGGTCTGACTCCAACGCTGTTCTCGTTGCCTGTGGTGGAGATTTGGAGTTTGTGAGCAGCAGTGTGAGATACTTCCAGTCTCGGAAGGAATCTGCTGTCATGACTGCCTTCCTGGTGCCCATCTTCAGCCTCATCTGCAGCTCAGCTTGATGCCTGCACATCACAATATCAGTAGCAGAGACTGCCCGGGGCTGCAGGAGCGAAGCGTCGGGCTGAGATCAGCACAAGCCCATCGCGTGACGATCCCGTGCAGCCCCGAGCTCGCCTGGGAGGAGGCAGCATGCCAAGGGGAGCTCCCGGAGGACCTGGGGCTTCTTCTGGAAGTAATGGAAGCAGAAAAGCCGCTGCCACTTGGGGAAGCAACTCCCTCAGACCCAGTGCGGCTGCACTATTTTACATCGGTTGAGGATTTAATCTTGTGCTTGAAGTACATCTTTAAGCTGAATGAGAACAGTGCTGCTAAATGCCTTCCTGTTTAAATGATGAAGTCAGTGGCTGAAAGAATATGAAATATTTATGATATGGAGGAAGCAAACGCAGTTGCTAAAATGAAGCATGGTTGAAATAAGGATACAGAGGGAATCTGAGTCTTCCCCTCTTTCTTTTGCCTAAGCCCAGTCTTACTTGCCCTGACATGATGGGGTAACTCCACTGCTTCACACTGATTTATACCAGTGTAGCTGCCATCAAAACAAAACCCTTTTCTTCAACTGTTTATCTCTTTCAAACATAAATGATGAATAAAGAGATTGGGAAATTCCTCTCCACAACTTCTTGCCTAACCTAGACTGTTACAGGGCCCTTTGGCCACCAGCAATTGCCTCTCTCCCTGGAAAACCCCTAGCTATGTCCGTGGTTTCACATCAGGCCCCTCCAGTGGGTAAGTGGAGGCTTCTCCCACTGGAAAAGGTCTGCAGCCTCTGGCCTGTAGCCTCCTAGTGTCAGCCCTGCTGTCAGGTGCTCTAGCAAACTGTATGATTACTCCTGAGCATGTGCCTTTGTGAAATCCACCCTCCCGAAATAACTTAAGAACCCCAAACACACCCAAACTCAAACAACTCTGTGGGGCGGAGGTAGTGAGGCAGCTGCCTGCGGAGCAGGGTGTTGGTCAGGATGTGCCACATCACCCGCATCACCAGAAGTGAAGGATATTCTGTGTGCTCGTAATTCCAGCTACCGCTAAGCCACAGAAGTCAATCATTTTACAGTTTACCATTACTGTTTCATATTTCCATGCCTTAAGGCATTTTGAAAGCTCTGCCTAACTCTCCTGGCTTCTGTTGAAAGCAGAAAGCATTGGACTGGCCATGCACTGTGCAAACACGTCAGACCATGCGCTCCAGTCTATTTTGGTGAAGCCTTGGTTCACAGGGAGTGGCGTGGTTAGCTCCAAATCACATCATGTGCAGCCTTACTTTCAAAGGCTTTATTTTTAGTTAATTTTTAAAATGTATTATTTCTACTTTTTTATATAAATCAACTATAAAGCAAACTGAACAAATTGTTTTTCAAGCCCACAAAACCATCTTTCTTCTCTCTTTACTATTTAATGGGACTGTTAGTAGTGAAAGACTGTAACAATGACTAAACCAGACAGCTGCAGTATAAGGAATTTTTACAAGTTTTCCAAGATTGCTGATAGGAATTCCCTAGCATGGAATTCTGTTTTGAAGCTACTATGAGTAATAGAGCAGTTTATACAAAAGTATCATTGTTGAAACACTTCTCTTCTTTTTATATATATATATAAATCCATATTTCTGCATGCCAGTGGGTGCGTGTCTGCATCTGAGTGTCATGGTATGACTCAGGGAAAGGCTACAGCAAGACAATAAAGATTTGTATAGGGATGCCCACTCAGCCCCTACTCTTGAAAACCATGCAGAATGCCAGCACAAAAGCTTCCAAGGGTACCCACGCCTGGGAGATGTGCATTTGAGCCCAGGGACCATCCTCACTGGTGTGTGCACACTGGTGTGTGCTTTGTCATGTTCTGTGGAACTTGTAATCCAAACAGTGGGTAGGTGTGCACATAAAAGTTTGTGTTTGTGCAACCAAAACTGTCCCAGGTTATCTGTACAAGGGCAGTTAGAAATTTGAAGGTGTTTGCTGATGTTTTGTGTTTAGTATTGCAATTTGTCTGCTGTACCACTGATATAGATTCTGAAGTAATTTAGTCATTGCCAGTTAATTATGCATAATTTATAAAGAAATAAGGTACTTTGGTTCTGATTTAGTGTAAACCACCTGAGCTGAGCATTTTTTTTCCTGTGGCAGGTGCACATTTTTTGTAATTTTGGCCAGCAAATACCTTGCTGTCTCTTTTCTAATTGCAGTTATCATTCATATAAGATGAGAACTAAGTACTATTTACAAATGTAGGGCAAAGCATATTTTACATCCTTTTTCACTGCCTTTCTAAACACTACCATTTAGACAAATGGAGCAAAGTGGATACACACTTTAGCTGAGGTTAATTTTTTGAATCAGTTACTGCATTAGAAATTCTATCATTGATACCACCATTGTTTTGCTGGTACAGTCACTGTTAACCAGATAAGCCAATACCTGACAATTTAAGACAGTTCAGACACAGACTAACACAAATGCTTTATTGTCATCCAGATCCTCCGTCTCTTTTAGCAGAGCTCAGGCTTTATTCAATCCAACCACTACAAGGAGTTAATTGCAAAAGTAAATAAGTGACAAATGGGGAAATATAACCAAGTGCCACGATAACAAGAAACTGTGCCATGCAGATTTTTTGTCTCTTGAAGAGTAAGAAATTTGTGATGAATCGTTTCGACTACATTTTCCTCATCCATTTCTACACACTGTTTACCTGGTCTGTTTAAAGCATTCTCTCGAGCAGATGAGAACCTGGTTTTGATAAATGCCTAGTTTTAATTAGACAAGAAGTACAATGTGTATAGATAGCATGTCACATGCTTTGTCCATTTTAACATAACTTTTAAAGCTCTAGAAAAAGCAACATCTTTGCCCATTTTGGTCTACAATCTCATTAGACAGCTATGATTTGAAAGCTAATGGATGGATGGGTCTATCATCTTTAACAAATTTTTTTAAAAGTCTAGGGAGATTTTGAACTTGTATCCGCATTTCTTGCTGTTGATGATGATGTGTTTTCGTTTACTTTTTGTGAGCAAAGACATTAGCAAAGAAGATTGTCCTGCTTTGGGCATCTGGGTCTCTCAGGTTAGAGGTGAGTGTGAGTAATTTGTGAGAGGACAAAAACATCCTTTTTGAGCAATAGTTTTCTAAGATGTAGGAATTTAAGCATAGAGATAAGAAAATGATTTTCACAGTGGAAGGGTTACATAGCCATAAAATATCTTCAGCATATTCATAATGAAAGTATAAAAGTATGTGAATAATGAGGAAGCAAAGTCTTCTGACAAAATGATTTGATACAGTCAAATCTAAACTTCATTTCAAAGGTCCATCAGAATGTCATAATCTTAACAGATTTAACAATAAAATGGAAGATGGAGATAAAGGTCAGTGAGTGCAAACTAAGGCGCATAGGCCAGAACAAATTTAATGATAAATATGCACTGATAGGGTAGAAATTATGCCTACCAAAGAGAAAATTCTTGAAGCCCCTGTGGTTGTTTCCCAAAAAAGCCCACTAGCTCAGTAATCAGTGATGGGTGGGAGGGAATGTAAATCAGAGTGTTAGAAATTACTAAGAAAGGAACTGATGAATAGAAAAAAATGTTATGCTATCATGTTGATCTCTGACGCACTCGCACTCTGATCGCTGCACAAAAGGGTATAGGACAACTGAAAAAAATAAAGGAAAATGTTACAAGCATGCTAATGTGTATGGAGTTGCTTCCAGGCAATGAAAAACTGCTGGGAAAAAAAATTTCAG
Organism: Cnemophilus loriae; assembly: GCA_013397755.1. Lineage (NCBI taxonomy): Eukaryota > Metazoa > Chordata > Aves > Passeriformes > Corvidae > Cnemophilus > Cnemophilus loriae. The sequence continues at coordinate 79,288 of VZTF01002837.1, read as the reverse complement.
AGAAAGGACTTCTCTACTTGAAAAAGGAAGGCAGAACGGGGCTGCAAGAGAGAAATATAAAATCATAACTAATATGGAGAACATGGAAAAAAGGGAAATATACACCTTTTTTAACATGAGTTTTAAGAAGCACTCTGTAAAATCCGAATCACAGAATCACAGAATTAATTATGTTGGAAAACACCTCTGAGATCATCAAGTTCAAGATATGACTGAACACCAGCGTGTCAACTAGACCATGGCGCTGAGTGCCACAGCCAGTCTTTCCTTAAACACCTCCAGGGACGGTGATTCCACCACTTGAAGGTAAGTTTTAAATTAAAAAAATATATTTTTATGCAGCTCAGAATACAACACGGAATTTTTTACTGTCAGATGGTGTCAAGAAAAAATGTACACACGGATTCAAAAGGAATTCTTTACATTATTCATAAATAAATCTCCTGATAGCTGTTAACTGCAACACTTTGAATGCAACCTTAATGCAGAAAGGCCCCTAACCATCAATATCCAGAAGCTGGGAAGGATCACTGTGTACTTGCTCTGTGTCTTTTACTCTCTCATTTTTTGAACTCCGGGAAAGACTAGAGAGACAGAAAGATATGCATAGCTTTAAGAAAAGATCTCGTTGAATTATGTTCCTACATTTGTTGTACTTCCTTGGCAGAAAAGTAGGAGCTGAAAGGATGGAAAATTCCTTTTAAGATGCAGGTGTTTGAAGATTCTTTGGGCCAAGTTTGACCTCAGGGATTCCTTCAGTGTTATCATGGTCCAGATGTCAGGGGGATGAGGGTGTCTCCCTCCTCACTTCTAGTGCTGCAGATCATCCCTAAGTAAGTATTATCTCTGAAATTTCAGAGCCGTGGGTGACTTAAAAGCACAAACCCATTGACAAGTAAGTGTGACTTAGTGATTTACCACCTGCATGTCATGCTCAGATATCTGTTGCAACAAGTCTGCCACTGACACAAAGTGAAATCGGTAGAGAACTGCTTTCCTCCATAAAAATCTCAGTTTTGTTTCTTCTGTCAATCATCACCAAAAGCAGCTAATCCCCACCCCACAATACAACGTGCATGCCCATGGCTTTATTTCATATCCCACATAAATTGATAGCAGTTTCCCCATTGTAGACAAAACATTTATGATTATCTCATTTGTCCTAGCAACAAAAATAATGATATATATTCAACCTGTCATACAAAATGGTCTGAATATACTTTACAGATACTAAAAAAAAAAAATAAATCCAGAAGGGCTGTATGAAAAGACAAAAGAAAACAAATAGGTCTTCCTTGGTTTTTCAGCTGGAATTTCAAAGCATACCACACTTCTTTCCAAACCACATTTTATTCTTTTCAAAGTATTTGGAAGACCCAAAAAGACATGTTTCTTCTGGATGTGATATTGCTTTTATAAGGATTTACTTGCTATCATTTTTTCTTGTGCCTGATCTTTTAAGGTTTAGAAAGTCACCCTACTTCCCCTACATCGAATTCGAATGAAAACCTAATATGATAAAAAATTTTAAGAGCGTGGAATATTCAGTCACATTTTTAGAACATTTTTAATGCCAAATTTTTCTGATACTGTATTTTTTAAAAGTTTTGGTGCACAGGTGGTAGTGATATACAGACTGTCTTTGTGAAATCAACTATACAAATTCATTTGTCAATACAGAATATCAATACAGGTGCAGAAATACAGAATGTGAATATGGAAAAATGTGCTTATTTCATACGTAAATTTTGACTGCTGTAATTTTAAGGTATTTTCCCCTTAGAGGAGCTCATGAGGCCATTAAGGCAGCCTGTATTTCAAATAATTGCTTCTTTACTCTCTCATACTTGCCTGTGCCTTTCTGCACATCCTATAGCAAGGACCATTTATGCATGTCCTATAGCAAGGATTGCTGGGGAGCTGCAACGTCTCAAAGATCTGCTGTTAGTGGCATGGAGCAGAGCCAAATATGTGCCTGTCTCTGTTCTGCATCACCACTCCTTACCTCTGATATTTCCATACATCACTTGGAAAGAGGTCCTGCCAAATGCCGTGGGCAGGGCAATGGGGAGAGGTGGGCAGGAGGCTTCCCAGGCTCTGCTCACCTACACAGGCTAAGGCTCAGCGCCCTTTTCCTGAACTGGAGAGTGCTTTCTTGCTTGTTCAAACATTTTTTATTCTGTCTTGTCATTTGCAGCTGCATTACACATTCCTATTTACCTTCATTACATTCCTTTCCTGCTCTAGCAAATCCTCTTTTTCTGTAACTGAGAAAATAAAAGAAAATTAATTTCGCTGTTTTGAAAAAAGTCCTCAGATAATTTAAAAATACTGAAATAAAATGTTTTAAACCAATTCAGACCTGTTTCCTTTTTCTTTTCATCCAGAACGGGTTGTTGAGTTTGCTCAAAATTAGAAATACTTTTGGTCTTCTCCAACAGCCAGTATTTGCTGTATTTACTGTGGAAAAAAACCATGCTAATCTCACCCTTAGCACTGACTATGCATGGCATGACAGGTGGTTTCTTAAAATGGAAATACACTTCACTTTCCTAAAGTACTGGTAGAAATGGAATAGTTTAAAAATCTAATCTCTTCTCACTTTAGCCTGGTAAATGTCCCAGTGTCTTCAGAGGGCTCTGAACTAAAGCCTTGCATATTTCTTTCCTTTTGCTGTGACTCTTTCAACTGAAAAGACTAACAAAGGTCAAATTGATTCCAATGCGATACAGATTGTGTGTCTTGTATGTATCACATTATTTTCAGTATGTTTAATGGAAGTATTTCTTATACAAGTGAATTGTTTTGATTTTTATCTACTTCCTACTCAAAAAGAAAAAAAAAATCAAGAAAGGTTAAGAGAGACACAATTTGCATCTTTCAATTAACAGTGAAAATGTGTAGTGCTGTAAAAATTTAATTCCATGTCCTCCATTTCATACACTAATATTCAGCTATGTTAATTCAGAACTAACTCAGAAAACAGAAGATAAAAAATTTATGTCTTAAGTGTTGTGAACAGACAATCGGTGGGGTGGGGGGAAGGTAGTTCAAACAAAACAAATTTCTCATAGAATGTACCTATGGGGACATAAGGATCTTAGACTGTTGTTGGAAAAACTGAGTTGCAAACCCATAAATATTTTCAGCTTTGATAGGAAGCCAAAACCTTTTTATGCAGGAACGTCCATGCAATGTGGTAACTGCAGATCAAACACTTCATCTATTTAACAGATGACTTCCAGCTCAGCTTATTCTGTGATCTTGTATAGTCTGGTCTCACCAGCTAGACTGCATCCTCCCATGATTTGAAATAATTTTGTTTTCTTATTCCCTGTCAGCAAAGGATTATAAATGTTTTCCAATCCTAATTTTAAGTAATCAAATAACAGACAGAGTGGAATCAATATGATGCATATGAAATTCTATTTCATGGAATTGTTGTTTTTATTATTTATATATGAGTTTTCTGTTAAACAGAATCCAAAATCAATTCAAGATAAAAAGACTTTTTCAATTATCTTTTTTTGCATCACAGTTTTAGCAACATTATACCATAGCTTCTAGCTCTTAGTTTGGCTTTTCACAGTATTTTATCGTTCTAGCAATGTATGATATCTTGTTCAGTTCTTTGCCCACACCAGAGAAAACACACGAGAAAGCTCCAAAGTCTGAAAACATAGTAAATTTAGTTAAGTATTTATGTGAGAATTGGTTCATTTAGAGATTAATGGATCATGACCTGAAATTTCATGAGAAAGAAATTTTGCAGAAAAAAAAATCAAAGGATTATAAATAAGAGGTGTATTTTTTGTAGTAAAAGTAACTGAACATTGGAAGAACTCACTTTCAAAAGGGATTCGGTCTTTTGGAAGTCTTTATTTCATAGAATCCTAGAATGGTTTGTGTCTGAGGGTACTTTAGTGATTGTTTCTTTCCAACTCCACTGCCTGGAAAAGGCACTGCACTGGCTTTGAACACTTCCAGGGATGGGGCATTCACAGCTTCTCTGGGCAGCCTGTGGCAGTGCCTCACCACCTCCACAGTAAAGAATTTCTTCCTAACACCTAATCTAAACCTTTCAGTTTGAAGCCATTCCCCTTATCCTGTCATTACATGCTTACATGAAAAGTCCTTTTCCCGCTCTCTTGTAGCCCTCTGCAGATACTGGAAAGCTGTTCTAAAGTCTCCCCAGGGTCTTCTCTTTGTCAAGGTTAGATAACCCCAGCTTTGTCAGCCTGTCTTTGTAGTAACCCTCCTTTGGATTAGCTCTAAAAGGTCCATCTTTTTCTTTTGTTGAGAGCCCCAGAGCTGGATGCAGCACTGCAGGTGGGGTCTCAGCAGAGCAGAGGGGCAGAACCCCCTCCCTGGCCATGCTGCCCACACTGCTTTGGATGCAGCCCAGGACACCATTGGCTTTCTTGGCTGCAAGCACACACTGACAGGTCGCATCAAGCTTCTCATCAACCAACACCCACAAGTCTTTCTCCTCAGTGCTGCTCTCAACCTGTTCTCTTCCCAGCCTATATTAGGGTTTTGGATTATTCCAGCCCAGGAACAGGCCCTTGCACTTGGCCTTGGACATCATGAGATTCACAGGGGCCCACCTCTCAAACCTGTCTTCTGTAAAGCATCCCTTCCCTTCAGCATGCTGACAGCACCTCACAGCCTGGAGTCAGCAAACTTGCTGAGGGTGCACTCAGTCCCACAGTCCATGTCACTGACAAAGAGGTCGAATGGCCCCGGTTCCAAAACTGACCCCGAGGAACACCACTCCTCACTGTTCTCCACTTGGACATTGAGCCATAGCTCTTTGAGTACACCACACAGTCAGTTCCTTATCCACTGAGTAGTCAATCCACCTGTTTAGAGACAAGAATGTTATGTGGAATGGAGTCAAATGATTTGCACAAGTCCAGGTATATGACCCTATTTGCTCTTCCCTTATCCACCAACTCTATCACCCTGTTGCAGAAGGCCACCAGATTTGTCAGGCACATTTTGGTCTTAATAAAGCCATGTCGACTGTCACCAGGCATGTCCTTAATTTTCATGTGCATTTGCATAGTTTCCAGGATTATTTGTTCCATGATCTTTCTGGGCACTCAGGTGAGGCTGAGTCACCTGTAGCTCCCTGGGTCTTCCTTTCTTTCTTTTTCAAAAATGGGGTTTATATTTCCCGTTTTCCAGTCGGTGGGAACTTGACCGGACTGTCATGACTTCTCAGATATGATGGATAGGGGCTTAGCCACTTCTTCTGCCAGCTGTTTCAGGATTCACAGATGCACCTCATCAGGCCTCATGGACTTGGTCACCTTCAGGTTCCTTAGATGTCCTTGAACCTGATCTTTTCCCACATCAGGTGGTTCTTCATTCTCCCAATATCTGCCTTTGCCTTCTGAAACTCGGGTGGTGTGGCTGGAGCACCTGTCAGTAAAGACCAAGGTAAAAACATTGTTGAGTACCTCAACCTTCTTCTTATCCCAGGTGATCAGGTCTTCCACTTCCTTTTGGAGGGGCCCTGTATTTTCCCTTCTCTTCCTTTTATCAGCAATGTACCTATAGAAGCTTTTCTTGTTGCCCTTGATGCCCCTGGCCAGACTGAATTCTACCAGGGTGTTCCTAGCCTGATTCTTGAATGCTCAGACAATTTCTCTGCATTCCTCCCAGGCTACTTGTCCTTATTTTTACCCTCTGTAGGTTTTCATTTGGTGTCTGTGCTTGTCCAGGAGCTCGCTCCATTTTCATCCTTGCAGATCTCCTGGAGTTTTTGCCTGACTTCCTCTTTGTTGGGATGCATTGCTCCCAAGCTTGGAGAATGCAGGTGAGGGTCTATAGTGTGTCATGGCAGGATATGCCTAGGTGAAGACTGAATAGAGAGGGCTGTGAGGAAGAGGAGGAGTGCCTGGGACAATCCTGCATACACTTGATTTACTTATGAGGCATAAGACCAATGTGAATTCATTACCAGGGATGCTGCCTCCCAAATTTTACAGGTGGTTTTTTTGTGGGTGGAAAAAATATGAGGAAAAGAGATCAACTCAAAGTATCACGAGCGCTGGAAAGGTTGGGAACAGTCCAGATTTCAAAGAGATGCTTAACTGCATTCTTCAAATATCTCTGTGAAACCCAGTTACACATGACACACAAATGGTATACTCATTGTGCTGGGATCATTTCTAACTGGAATTCGGCCAGACCTTTTTAAGCAGAAAGGCAGGCAGGGGTACAATCCTGTCATTAAATGTCCTTGTCATTTTATCTTCATTCCTCTGATTCATTGCAGATGGTGCTTTGGAAAATGTTTTAGTGCCTTTTTCGCTTCAATTACCATCAGTTCACACTCAGTTCATAATGGCAGAATAATTGAGCAGGGGACTGGTTCACCATCCTTGTGGATCTTTTTGACGTTTACTTGTGGTTCCTCTAGTTCTTTATCTTGCAGCAGATTTTTACTTAGAAAATTAAATCTGAAAATGTTTGAAGGTTTGAAAAAAGTACAAAGATTGATTACTTTGGTAACTTTATTTCAACATTAGATTAACTTTTTATGGATTAAAATGACACGTCCTAAGCAAAAATTATAGTAACTATGAGATGTATGACTTAGTATTAAGTCAGCACAGTGTAATTCACAAATTTTTTGCTTTATAGCAAAGGCAAGTTAATAAAACACAATAACAATATCTCAATACCATTATAACAGTGCCATTAGAAAAACTCTAGGTGCATAAATTATAGTGAGTAGTAAAGTCAACGAAGCATTTATTGCTTGTGTTTCCTTATCCATCTTTTATTGATTAATTTATTATTCATACATTAATAAAAATATTAGAGAGGTTTCTGATTTTATAAGTATTGTAATTGTAATTAAAGAATGATGATTAGAGAATAAAAGACTGATGATCTTAATAATGCTTTGCAGACATGGGGATGGTATGAAGCTAGTGTGATTCTACTGTGTAATGCAGTTCATTGACCATGATAAAATAACAGATTAGCTATGCCAATAAATTTAAACGTTCATAATAATTGAAAATTAAGTAAGAGAAAAGGGGTTACCAAGATATTTTCAGCAGCATTGTACTTGTTCTTCTATGATAATATTTCTAAATAGTCACCAAAATGTTGGTTTCTACAGAGAACTGGAAATAGTAATTGCACAGTGTGGTGATCTGGCAGTCTGTCTGGAAACAAATCAAGAGAGAATTAATTATACAAGACTTTAGAGCTACAAAGTCAAAACCTGAACTCATTTCTGAATCTGGCAGACATTTACTTGCCAGCCTAAGGAAATAACAAGTGTTTTTTTCTGTGTTTAGTTTTAAATAATCTAGACAGTCGGATTTGTTATGTCCATATGTTTCCAAACACAAATATTATTTCTCCTAAAAGTAAGCAAGAAAAATCACCAAAACATTCCAGATCAACCATCAATAAAGACAAATGTTCAAACACAATTTAAGTTTTTTGAAGATACTTCAGATAAGCTTTTACTGAACTTTTCTACACAGATTTGTAAATGGACACCTGGATACCTTTTTCAGTGTCACGCAGGCTTTTGAGAGCAGAATGAGATGGTGTGGCCTATTAGGTGTTTGATTCTCATAACAGCAAGAAATTCACTTACTTATTTTTCCTGTTCTTCTTCTCACTGCCCTTTGGCAAAAAACCTCAGGATAGTTAGAGAAACAGGACTTTTTCTTACTTAGGTTATGCAATCCTTTTAGGACTGAACAGACTGTTCTGACAACATTTGGATTGGCAGTGGACAGAAGGAGAGCTCTTCTGACCAAGAGATAGTCTGAATACCATCTATTCATGGTGTTCTCTTTGCGTTCAGTGTCACAGACGAGACAACCAGCCTTGCCTGAGCCCTCCTATCCTTGCCCTCCTTTGACTGGGGAGAACGTGGGCTCTCTGCCTTCCGTTCCCCTTGAACCTCTGCCTGATCCACAGGCCCAGCAGTTGTATCATGCTAAGAAGATGCTGCTCACACATCTTGAAGGGTCTTTGCAGCATTACCTATTTCCTTTGGTGCCCGCACCCAACCTCAAGGAAAAAGGAGCCTGTAGGGCTCCTGACACCGGGCTGTACCACAACAGCTCTGGTGTTCCCACGGTCCTGCAGGACAGAGGGGCTTTTTGCTTAAGCCAAGTTTAGCAGGTGTTGAGTACTGTGGCACTGAAAGGCACAGCATCCTGGCACCACTGACAGACAGTTACATCCACTCGTTGCATTTGGCTTTATTACATTTGTGGATGTAGGAACCATCATCCAGCCGAATCTTCAGAAAACGCCTTAAGGATTCAGGCTCTCATTCTGCTTTCTCTGCATCACTTCCATTTCCTCTCATGGCACCCATTCTTGCACAGACCCTTGCCTCCTAATCTTTTGAATCCTCTTCTAGGGTGCTTTTCTATACTCTCTCTATTGTCTCAGTACCTGTAGTATTTCACACTCAGGGGTTTTGTAGAGAATTCAGCTTTCTCCTTGAGTTTTCTTGATTTCTTTTTACTCCTGGGGGATTTGGGGTAGCTCAGTTATCCTCTCTAGGTACAAGAAACAGAAATATTCTTCCCAGACAGGAGACAGGACACCAGCTGAAATCACGTAACCCCCATTGCTTAATATTTTCAACTTGTTTTAGATATCTCATATCTTGGAGTATAAGCTGCTCTCATACATGTGGAGTTTTTTTGCATGAAACAATCAGATTTCAAATTGAGTTCCTTTTCTGCAGCATTCACTACATCATCATCAGGCTCCTCATTGTCTGGATTGCAAGTTGGATGAGACTGGATTTCTTTTCTTTTTTTATTTTTCATTTCCCTGCCTCGTACTTATGACTAAAAATTCTCCAGGGGCAGAAACCATCTACAAGACTTTAATGAGAAGAGTAGTCTTGGATGGGGCAAACTTTTCCTAAACTAATGTTTAAATATTTAACCTAATGCTCAAAATTAGGTAGAGAATTGCTGAAAAAATGTGTCTCTACAAACTAAAAATATTGCAGTCTCATTCCCTTTGCATTGCTGTGAGAACATCAAGAGTGATTCATCAGAGGAGAAGGCCATTTTTTACCACAGTCAAACTGTATTTTTGTGTTAATTCTATTTGTTCCAAAAATTAATTTTACAGAGAATCTGATAAGATATTTTAATTCTACATTTTTCTGAGCTAAATGTTTACCAACAGATTGTAGTTCTAATCTTGAGAATTTGCTCCTGCTTTTAACTATTGCTCGCATACTATCTTCTTGTTCCATATATCTTTTACTCAAAGTGTCTATTATTATAATATGAGTCAAGCTGGGTGTTTTTCCCTTCAGCTGTATAATATGTGCATATATATAATTACTCTGAATAGACATGAATAATTTTTTAAAAAATAATCTCAGAGACAATTTTGAATGCTTTTGCTTGAGTTTTGAACAAAGGAAAAGAATAATATATATAGCAAAATGGTGCTGTACCTATACCAAAAGGTAAAGGTACAAAGGAGCTGTGTGTTGAATGTGTAAAGCGCTGCTGTGAAGGAAAAAAACCCAAAGAAATATCCATATTCTCCGTGCAGTGATACTGCCTGTGCCACAGAGAATGCCATGGAAAATATGGTGATTCGGTTTCTGGCCCAGTCCATGGCTTTGCAAAAGAACAATTTTACTCATGTGAATATTCTCAGAGAAGTTCCTTGTACAACACACCTGCCTAAAGTTGTTCCCATGCAGAAATACTCCAGTGATTACGCCCGCAGTTTTTAATGAGCTATTCATAGAAAAACTCCCACCTGAAATACAAGGTTTAAACGTTTTGCTGCTCTTTGAAGGAACCCGAATTCTTCTAAAAGCTCCTTGGCCCATGTATAGAATTACCTATAGGAAAAAAAAGAAGGTGGTAGACACATTATGCACAGATTTTTCAGAAAGAGTATTCCATTGACATATAGAGAATATACTGACTGAGCCTTCTCATACAGTGAGAAAAAATTGTTTTCCTGTGACTTTTTGTATTTATTATCAGCTTCACCTTGGGAGTCCAAGTTATTTTTTAATACTTCTCCAATTTTCTTCTTTTCAAGGGTGGGGGAATGATGGAATGAAGGAGATTACTTTTGATATTTATATAATTTTTACTGCACATGTGATTGTGTCAAGCTGTAAATTCCTTGCTAAATTTTTTAAATCCCTCTGATGTCTGACAAGGAGTTGGAAAAATATAAATGTTAAATTTTATGGGTTTTTTCCGTGTTACTATAGTCTGCAGTTCTATTATAAACTGTCATGTGTAATATAATCAAAGGAAAATTGGTAGGAAACCTTATTGTAGTCCAAGGAACATTCCTTTTTACATGAATTCACTGACTTTAATAGGATTTAGACTGTCTGGCTCAATCTGGAACTTTCAGAAAACTTTAGGAAAGATTGAGTCAGAAAAGAACTGGCTTGTTTATGGGATGTCCCCAAAACTTACCTCGATTTACAGTGATGTATAATGTCAAAAAAAGCTGCTTCCCCATTGAGTCAGAGCCTTTCAATCATTAAAAATGTGCCTATGTCATCCCTAGTGCAGTGCTTGTACCTTTCTCGTTGCTGACTGACACCACTGTCAGTTTCTATTTTAAAAAGCTAGTAGCAAATTAAGAGTTGCAAAGCGTTGCTTGGTTTCCTTCTTTCTCTTTGCTTTCCTGTTACTGGTTGGTTTCTGGACACAGCTTGCTATTTGCATTTGTACTGACAGCAGCACAAGGGAGTGTTTGCCCTGGGCCAGGCAAGACAGGATGGTTCGAATACAGAACAAAGATGTTCTCTTTTTCCCAGGGAACATACTGTTTTTTATCTGGAAAGGAGTTCCTTACACAATAGCTGTGCCCTGCTCTGGCAAGACGAGCCTCTGTCTTCCCTGGCTGGACAGTGTGGGACATCAGGACTTGCTTTTCCTGGGAGTGCTGGGACTTGCACTTCTGCCAAGGGCCCAAACCCACCAGACCACAGACCCCATAGCTGAAGGATGTGCTCACTCCTGATCTCGCTGTAAGCCAATACATGGCCACCCATACAAGAAGCAGAGATGCTGGAACTGGCTGAGTTTTAAGGACTCTTCAAACCTAAATAGTGATTCCACGACACAGCAAGGTGTTCCAGGAACTGCTGCCTTGAATGCACGTGTCATTATGGATAAAAACAAAGAGTTTTTAAAAACTGGTGACTAGAGGGAAAGGTTGTGTTCTGCCTTACCCATCTGAATGACCTGAACATTCCTCTTGCTTGCAAGCTAATCTGGATCAACTTTGTGAAGACCTGCTAGGAGGACCTCCTCAGGGATGCTGGGGAGGTAAATCCAGGCCTGGGGCAGTGCCCTAGTTACAGGGCTATCATGTCAGCACAGGGTGCTGTGTTTATGATCCATGTGTTCCATATCTGATGGGGCAAGTGAGATCAGTGAGATGTAAGAGATCACAGAATTACAGAATGAGAGACGTTGGAAGGGATCTTGTAAGGTCAACTAGTGCAAGACCCCTGCTCAAGAAGGGTCAGCTAGAGCCGGTTGCCCAGGACAATGTCCAGATGAATTTGGAATATCTCCTAGGACAGAGACTCCACAATCTCTTTGGGCAACCTATCCCATTGCCTGATCACCCTTGCAGGAAAATTGTCTCCTGATGTTGAGACAGAATCTCCCATGTTTAAGTTTGTGCCTACAGCCCCTTGTCTGGTCACTGGGTTCTACTGACAAGGACCTGGCTCCCTCATCTTCATTCCTTCCCTTCCGGTACTTGCAAACACTGATAAAATCCACCTCAGTCTTCTCTCCTCTAGGCTTGAAAGTTCTAGCTCTCACATCCTCTTCCTCTATGAAGGATCCTCCCAGTCCCTTAATCAACTTTGTGGTCCTTCACTGGATTTGCTCCAGTAAATCCCATTCCCATTAGGTCCCTAGGTTTTCAGCCAAAGAGACAGAAACGTGACTTCATGGACTGCTCACCTTCTGAGTGGGCCTGAATTTCTCATGCTATCATGAAGAGAAATCCTGAAGTCTGTCTGGCTGAAACTTCTGTGGGTTTTCAAAGGTACTGGAAGTCTCTCTCCAGTTTCAGGAAACTTTGGTTATTTTAGGCTGATGGAATTGTTCCCCCACATTTTTGCCCACACAGTGCCAGGGATATACATTTCTGTGAGCCATCGCTGGAGTACCTAACTAGAGAATTAGACGTGGTGGACTGTATTTTGTTCAAAGTATGAAACAGATAACAGATACCAGCCCACAGAGGAGAAGCAGGAGGCAAAGAGATAATATTGGTCTGATGGTTTGATCTGCCAGTGTCTGAGTTCTTTCGTGTCTAGGTCACTCCCTGAAACTTAGAGAGGTTCCGCAGTAGCTGGAGAACAATATTATCAGGTGCTGTGTTGGTTGCTTTCAGAGGTCAGCAAAGTCCTGACCCTTAAAATGTTTCTCCGTACACTGAGCTCTGCATTTACAATGGCTGTAGTAATACAATGAGACTGGGGTCTTTACAGCGTCACTCTGGTTTCTAACAAATGAATTTCTTAAAATGTCCACTTATTAGCATAAAACTAGTGAACAAGGATATTTAAGAGAGTAGCACTTTTTAAACTTACTTACTTACTTTTTAAACTTTTTATCAATGGAACTGAAACTTAATACAATTTTTATGTATTATCATAGTTTTAGCCAGTCCCCCCAAAACTCATATGTATTTTTCTATTAGGTTTTCCTATGTGTTTTTACTCTCAATATTTTCTTTTCTTGCACTTTGGATTATTGAATTTCCAATTTTCTTTTAAATAAACATCCTTTGCTTTTCTGTTAGCACTAGACTGGCAGTCTCATTCCCATTAATTTATTTCATTGCTTCCTTGATTTTTTAGTTCTGCTACAACAGCTAGAGTTTCCTACAGATTTCTGTATAGAAGTAATGCATAGATTATATAAATATAGTTTATATAAATAGATCATGTTAATAAATTCTTACTATAAAATATAAAGTACTTATATAAAATATTATTTATGTAAAATATTTATGTTTTATAAATGTATAAATACACATATAATATGTATATATAGGTTATATAAATATAGATAACAATATTTTACATAGATATTATGATCTAAATTAATTTCCTTACCATTTTTCCTGAAGTCAACTTCATTGTAGCTAAGAATAAAATTATATTCCCCTTTAAGCCTACTTTTCAGCCTTTCCCTTGACATCCAACTAGGCCCTTTGCAATACAATTTGCTGCAGTGAAACTGTTGGAGTGGGTCTAGGTTTCTACTCTCATTTTCTCCGGTTTTTTGCCTGGCTTTCTAGAAGGCCAGCAGATGCTGCCGGCTGGGGCGTGCTCTCTGGAAGATTGCTGCTTGAGCAACGGCACAGACTGAAAGGAGTGGTGTGGAAGGAGGCAGGCTTGCACCTCAGGCGAGATGGCTCAGGGAAACTGAGTGCTGGCTTCCATGACCCACGCATGCCATGCCAGCTGAATGGCCTTGGATCTCCATGACCAAAGGAGGTGCCAGGAATAGGAAAGGATGATTCATTTGCTACTTACAGGCCATGTCTCTGGGAGCTGGAAAGAGCCGTTGGGTCAGGATTGTAGCTGTTTGTACAGTGGAGGAGCTGCATCTCAGCTGGTCAGAAGAGAAAGAGAGGCTCAGTGACAAGATAGAGGCATCTGTAGGTAACAAGGGCATCCTGCCTGGCCTCTGACAGGTGGGGAAAGACTCTACATCTCCTGTGGACCCCATGTCATATCTACGAGCTCCATACAGATGTCCTGGATACCTCAGGGCATTTAATGGGGAACTAGGTACATAAATCCCTTCAGATTCTTTTACGGCACAATTTCAAGATAGAATCTAGAACAGCTTAGGAGTACTATCCCCTAGAAATCCTGATTTCTTCTCTTTTTCTATCACAGGAGTCTCAAAAGGAAGCTCAGGCATGAGAATGTCAACAGTGTTCACTTTACCCTGAGCTCCTGAGGCCATTTTCAGCACAAGGGGTGCAGATGTGCTAGGGTTCCTCATCCAGCACCGGTGGGAGACGCACCCCTTCCAAATCAGCAGATGGAGGCCAGGCAAGGCTCCTGAGGGCACCTGGGATGGCAATAAATGCTGATAATAAGGCAAATGAATCCTGCTGCCAGCTGCTGTGGGGATCCAGGCTGCTGTCACTGGATGTCCACTGACTGTAATCGGAGCTTGGGCATTTAGCTCATGTGTAGACACCAAATTGTGTTTTAACTAGACCTGAATCCCATTTCTAAATCCAGGTGCGATAAACTGTCTTCTTAGAATTCATGGTTAGCTACTAGCAATCAGCTTTTTTCTCTCACCTTGTTTCTCTCTTTTCCTTGCCACAGCTGGAGCTTGTAGCCACAAGCACAGTGTTAGGGAGAGGGTGGTGATGCTTGCTGCTCCTCATCTGGTGTGCAACAGAGCAAGAAAGAGGTTACTGAGCTGTCATTCCCACCAAATCACAGGAAGTACACTATGCCATAAATGTGTAATTAAGATATGACAAAAAATTGTCAAATGTTACTCCACATCACTTACAATACACGTGATGACTTATTATTCATGTGTGTCCTTTTCAGAGACAGAGGCTTTAAAAGAATTATTGGAGCAGAGTTCCCAAGAGGTGTGTTCAGGTACTGGTTCTGTAACTGTTCAAAGTGGGTCCACAATACTTCTCATGTAAACTTTTCATAACAAGGGACAACAGTGACCCACTTCAGTTCCACGTTCCTTTTCCATTACCTCTACCATATCAATAAGAAGACGTGGTGTAGCACTGCCAGCAACATCTGCAGAAAAAAAAAAATACAACAACTCACACTTCGTGAAACATTATAGTGGAAAAGAAAATGTGTTCCAAACCACCTTGAGGTTCTGGAGTTAATTCATCATTAAGCATGAGAGACATGGGCGCTGCAGACTCCTGCATTGTTTCCATCGTGGAAAGCCCTAGATTTTGCAGTCTCCCAGCATGGAAAGCCATACAGTCAGACATCAGCATGTATATTTTAGTTTGTGCATTTGCTGGGTATTCATCACCTACTTAAAATCAAGCAAACTAAAACAAAAGACAACACGGGGCACTTATTTTATAGTGGGCTGTTAACCAAAGACGTGTCATGCTTCTAAGATTCCCTTTCTGCAAATGGCTTAGCACAAGCAAGTCTTACCACTCATATCAATCAAACTACAGGATCAATACCTGAAAGGGGGAAGATAATTATGCTGGCTGCACTGTAGCTCTTACCTTTCATGCTAGTAGTTGTTAAGGAGAGGAGTGAGGTTTCAATTGTAGAAACTAAGACAAGGGTACAAAGCCCAATTTTTTAAAAAAGCTCTGAGATGACCCAATTACATTCCAGACCACTGGAAAGAAAGAAGTGAAAGAAAAGAATTGGGCACTTCAGTTTTAGCCAAACCTACTAGATGATATAATTATTCTTGTGGTGTCACAGAATGGTTCTTAAAAGAATACGGCAACTCTCTGTTACATTACAATAACAAGAAATCCTGAAAAAATGCTCATTGCTTGAACAACAAATGATGGTGGAAAAACTGAAGAATGGGAACGCGTGCAGAGACAAAGAAGTCACAGGTGCAGGGCACAAATCTGTGGTTGGCAGTCTATCTGAGGTAGCTGCTCCTGGAGACACTGGTCCTGCACAGAGTAGATGTGAACAGGTACACACAAACGGCTCAGAGGAGCACGACCTAGTCCCTACTGAAGGGTGACATGAGAGCTTGTGTACGACCTGAGTTTCTTACAGCTCGAGCTCTCACTGGCTGAGTAAAGTTTTAACTGACCTTTGCTCTCAACAGATTGCAAAAACTTCTCTTTTTTTATCTTGCCGTAGCATTTTATCCTCTGGTTCTCTTTTTGTTGTGTACAAACTTCTATGCTTGTAAATGGAAAACTACCTGCCAATAAGCCACATTTCTGTTTTTTGTAATCTCCGATTTATAATAACGCCTCTTCAGTCAGGCATGCTAGCAATGGAGCATTACTGGCACTCAGAAACCGGAGATTCAGATCTTCTCAGTTATTTCTCACTTAGTGTTATAACTGCAGTGGGTGTGTTTTTGAACTGTTCCTCTCATTGAAACATTTAATACAGTGAATAATCTCCTCTAAAGAGACTGGAACATCGTGGCAGCTATTTGACAGCAGAGGGGCTGTAGCAACATTCAAAGCATATGTTAAGTGTTGCTGTTCAATTAGTATGCCAAATGGCAGCTCAAAATTTAACATGAGTTTAGTGCTTAGTCTGGGGATTGACTGGGAAAATATGGTTTGGAAATGTCCACAGATAGGAGGAATATAAGGAAATTCCAAAAAAACAAGTAGCAGATGGTGTCCAGAAAGGTCTGGTTTTCTCTTCTGTAATAAAAGATGGACAGTTCCCTTGACCACATGGTAGCCATTGGATATGAAAATTCAGGATTTTTGTAATTGAATTATTGGCAAAGAATTGCTAAAAGACCTGGGAATTTAAGACAAGCCATCCAACCCTTAAGTTCTCTCCCTTCCTGCAAACAGTCATTCCTGTGAGAAACAGCATGCCTGCAATTCCACTGGGTTCTATAAAACCTCTATTCTCTCTGGCATAATAGGAATGAACCTTTTCCATTATTACTAGAGCACTGTTCAAATGAAATTATAATAAATTCATACAAAAATACAGCTCATTAATGCAAAGTGCCTACCAAAAGGTAACTACATACATTTAAATCCAGACCTGAATAAATGGGATTCAGTATGAAAACTTCTTTGGATATCAGTAATATTGAAATTTCACCCTCCGTTATTTCTTCTATAAGTCTCCTTTAAAAATGTTTGCTAAAATAAAGCATGCTTTTTTTGTTCTAGATTTTTTTCCTGAAAATCATAGAATCACAGAATCATAGAATATCCCGAGTTGGAAGAGACGCACCGGTATCATGAAGTTCAATTCCTGGCTCATTGAAGGACACCCCAAGAATCACATTACATGCCTGAAAGCATTGTCCAAACGCTTCTTGAGCTCTACCTGGCCGGTGCAATGACCACTTCCCTGGGGAGCCTGTTCCAGGGCCCAACCACCCTCTGAGTGAATAACCTTTTTCTAATATCCAACCTAAAATTTCTCTGACTCAGCTTCAGGCCATTCCCTTGGGTCCTGTCACTGGTCACCACAGAGAAGAGATCGGTGCCTGATCCTCCTCTTCCCCTCATGAGGAAGCTGCAGACTGCAATGAGGTCTCCCATCAGTCTCCTCTTCTCCAGGCTGAACAAGCCGAGTGTCCTCAGCTGCTCTTCGTACGGAATTAAAATGTTGAAATCAATTTTTAAATAATTCAGAGTATCTTTCCTACCTGCTTATTCCCATTGAAATAAATGGAACTCCTCATACATTTGAAGCACTACCTTGTCTGAGTAAGGCTGGCAGATATCAGAAAATAAATTATTTCTAGACTACTAGCATAAATGTTCTGATTTAGTTCAAAAAGGCCTTTCTGCCAAGTTATAAATTCTCAGACATTGTTGTTTATGTTTGAAAAGCTGACATACTCTTCAGATCCATGTCTCAAATGCAAAGCTATAATTTCTGTAGGTTTATAGAATAAACTTTATTGATGAAACATAGTAATTAATCATGCCTGTTTGGTAGATGTAAACGTAGTTGTCTCTCATGTCAGTGAGCAAGGGGACATTCCTGGCTTCAGCTGCAGAACAATAGAAACCTGAAAATGACTGTGCTTATTGTCTGTGAAACAATGAAAAACTGTGGTAGGTACATTTTACAGTCATGTCATAAAACACATCTGAGTAAGAACACATGCTTTTTGATCATTAGGGTTTTTCCAAC
Organism: Cnemophilus loriae; assembly: GCA_013397755.1. NCBI lineage: Eukaryota > Metazoa > Chordata > Aves > Passeriformes > Corvidae > Cnemophilus > Cnemophilus loriae. The sequence goes on along the minus strand of VZTF01002837.1, from coordinate 61,404 downwards.
TGGATGAGCCAAACTGCACAATACTGTAGAATTTACTTTGATTTCTATAATGAATCACTAAAGCAATCCCACAAGGCTATCCAATGTAATAAAAGATTAACTATTTCCTAGTACAGAGTCATGTTTATGGAGATGTGCCAGTAAATTCTCTAATTCAGTCTAGCAAAAATGTACCTCTGGCTTTAGAGTAGATATTTACTCTAATTCCAACTCTTCCTTTCGTGACAGGAAGTCCTGTGTGGTTGCAACTTCTATTAGGTTTCCATGCATCACTGTGTCTCACGAGACATAGCAAAAGTTATATTGAAACACCAAAAGTTGAACTGAAACCTGCTGGTCCCATTTAGACATTTTGCCACAGATGTAAAATAAGTACATTTTGAAGCAATATACAAAATCTTGTTTATTGTAAGTAAAAATAAAAATATCCTTCCTCACATATATATTCACTGTGTTTTTACAAATAAAATTCATTCTCATGAAACCATGGAATCCTGCAGAACCATTTGCACCATACTTTTTGCTTACAATTTGGGAGCAAAAATTTCTCTATAAGAAGAGTGAATTTTACTACTTCATGGATTTATCCATTCTACAGAGAGGCAGCTAAGCTTTGCAAATTACTGTGTGGTTCTGTGACTATTCTGAGCACATTATTTTGAGTTTTCCATCTCAAAAGTGACTGATGACAACAATGTTTTCTGTAAACAGGAGATAACATGCTGCCTGTAGCTTTGTGAGTCAGGAGAGGAAAATGAAGACAGACATATATGTCAGTTCTCAGGACAGGGGTGTGGTTTCTTCTCGGTTTTTTGCTTGCTGTGTTTAAGTTATGGCATACATTTAATGAATTACCACAGAGACGAAAGAATTAGTGCTAATGATACAAATGAATACAGTTTTCTTGATAAAACTAGAAGATAAGACATGTTAGCTGAAAATTCACTGACAGAGGTTTAACACATTTTACTCCCTATTTGCCAGCCACAGCACGGCAGTTCAAATGCACATGGCAGCTTCCATATATGTTTGTTCCCAACAGACTCCTGAATCAGCTCAAGGAATCATGCATATTTGATCAACTAAGATGTACTACTGCTAAAATGTATTAAGAAAATGTCTTTGTGACATAGTTCAGCAAAATCTGATGGTGTTAGATGTGAGTTCCATTCCCATCAGAGACATTATTTTTCAAGATGCTCTTTGGAGGTCCCTTCCAACCCAAACTATTCTATGATTCTATTATAGATTCATTTTTCATTTGAAGTATTAATATTGACTTAGTAATATGCATAAGGAGAGTAGCTGATTTACCACTCAGTTCAGTTTCTCTATTTATACATACCTCCTGGTTCTGTTTTTGGATGGTCCTTTCAACCGCTGTGAAAACTTACATCTTTCTTCTAGAATTTGAGAACCAGATGTGGAACATGGCCCTTAATTTGTGTTTGGCCTGTGTATTTCTAAAATTGTTGTGAAGTGAATATGTTAGTTTTAATTGAGAGTTAGCTGGATATTTTCTTAAATTCCAGAATCTGAATGAATCGGAAATTGTGATTAGTCTAAATTCACCAAACAGCTGTTAGTCTGACTGATACAAATACTCTGTGAAAGCTGGGGTTGATGCTGGGAAATTTTTTTGTGTCCTGCTTAATATAAAATAAAGTAGGTTTGAGGTGAGCATCTCTGTAAACCAAAAGAAGTATGACTTCTCACAAAACCAGAACTGAAAATGAAAAATGAATTCTGCTCTAAAAATGGCAGGATAATCAAGACCTTATATTGATCTTATTTTTTTTCCTGTTATTAAAAGTAAATTGTCAAGGATCAAGTGCTGTCAAAAGCCCAAATAAGCAAAGAATTATTTTGCCATTTTGCCTGCAAAAATCAGGATCACAGTTTAAAAAAATACATATTAGGAAAGAGTAGTTGAAGCCTCAGTATTTATGAGATGGTTGATACGTGATTTTGATTTCTTTTTTGAGAGCAAAACTGGCTAAGATTCAACAGATTTAGTGTCAGCCTTTTATTTTGTGTCAATATTCCTTGGAGAAATAGCAATTCAGTTGTTGACTATTAGTGCTGCTTTACCTGTGCCTGTTGATATTCACTCCATGAGACTACACCAAAACCAGAGACATATGGTTCCTGTGGCACAGCAGGAGGTTTGAGTTAGGGCAGGGTTTTTTCCCTTAAATTTCAAGGGAAATATCCATGAGTGCTACATGCACAAGCAAATCATATGAAGGAGAGAACTACCTACCTCAGGGAAATACTGCTCTAGGCAGATCTTTGTGCCAAAGTTGTGTGTGGAGGAAAGCATGCCTCCTCCAAATGGGACAGTTTTAGAAATATCTTGAAAAGGTACTATCAGGATTTGGGCCAAAATTCAGATGAAAAAAGAAAATAATCTCAAGGTAGCCCTTCTCATTGCAAATAGAACTTACCACTGATATGAAGTGTATCTCTTCATAAAGTAAAAGCAATGGAATATATCTGGAAATTATTTAACATTCTTTTTCATGGACTCAGTTTTAATGAAATGAGATCTGACAGTAGTACCTAAGCGAAATCAGAGCTGAGGTATGCTAAGGAATGTCTTCATACAATCATTTATATTGGAGCTAATGCTCAAAAAAAAAAAAAGTGCAAAACAAAAGAGAATCTGTTGTGCTGACTTTACTGGGAAAGCAATTAGTTTGACTGAACATTTTTAGAAACATAACCCTGATTGCTACTGTATGTGTTGTTGCAGAATTATTTTCACATGTTAATAATTCATTTTTTCCACAATGGTATTACTGATTGTCTGGAAGCATATAATTGATTCATTAAATTGTGTAGTTCCCTACAGTTTGACCTCTATTGACGTCTCTGAATTTGTGGCAAGCTATTTTAAAAGAGCAGAATCATATCACAGCCAGCAGCCTTACACCAATATAAATATTTTCTACTGTGCTAATGCTCAGAATTCACTTTCTGGCAGCTGACCAAGAATTTTGCATAGGAATGCACTGAGCTGGAGACCCTTATCTAATAAATTTTATCTGACACACTCAAACATCCACTTTTATTACCATGTCTGATTTTCCCATGCTCATACAATTTAAAGCTACAGCTTCTCCCTTTCTCTTCTTTGAAGAAAGAGTAATATTTTCAAACAGAATGTCACAGGGGTACATTACCATGAGCACTTTCATCTGTGGAAGCCTTATGCAAAGGAATGTATACTACATATTCAAAAAAGTACATTCTCTCACCAATCCCACCATCTTTTCACAAATGCTCCCCAAACAATGCAGCAAGGGAAAGCATATTTCTGTGACATTTATAGGCTGCAAATTTTTTTTCGCACTGGAGGATGTTTGAGTCTCAGTCCTGATGTTCTCTAATCTATACATGAATTGCAATGAATTCTGCAATATTTCAGGGGACTTTGTCCCTTCAGTATGCTTTGCCCAGAGTCTAGTGGCTGATGATATGTATGTAAAGTAAAAACACTATGTAAGATTCCCATAGCATTTCTATGATGGATTAGCAGCACTAGGGAACCTTCGACAGCACTGTCCACACTGCCCCTCAGCTGATGCACAGAGTCGCAATCTTTGGAAACTGGAATGATATGAATCTTTTGCTGGTGTCTTATGTGGAAATCAGGAAATGCCCCAGACAAGATTTTTAATGCAGTGATTAAATCGTTCCCTGTTCCTGTGCTTATCAGTAATTTTCAGCCTTGCCTAATGTTCAAAAAGTTGCTGTAATTAGATCTATTGCAAAACAAACAAACAACCAAACAAACAACCAAAAACCCCCACACAGGAAAGAGGTACCTCAGGAAAAATATTTCCCCAGTCAATAACATTCTTCCTCCTGAGACAAATGGGAAGTCTTCTGAAGTCAAGTGCACCCTGCACCAACTCCAATGAATCTTGTATTATTATCTCTCCATGATGTAAATTTACAACAAAGCAAAAAATTCTGATTTTGAAAACGTAATTTAATCTAATATGATATTTTAATTTTGGAGGTCTTTTTCCTCACCAAGAAAATGGGTACTGCTCTTTTTAGATTTTCCATCATGACAACTGAAGAAAAAGTAAAATAACAAGAAACAAGAGTTTTATTTTCTTTATTTTTTCACCCAATGATTTTTCCCCAAAATAGACAATTTAAAACTGAAATTCAATGTCAAGATAAAATGCCCCAAAGCCACTTATTATGAGAATAAAAATATGCCTCAAATAGGTTTTAACAAGAAAAAAGGAGGACATTAGCTAAGTTCATGTACTGTCATTCAAATACAACATTCAGATGCTCACAATTTTGGTGCAAAAGAGATTTAAGCGGATATTTCTTGAAAAACTGTGTATTTGTCACTGGCTCAAAGAATCAGCACAGTAAAATATCTGGAAATTATTTCTGCAGATTACAGTATCCTTGCAAATGAAGCCTGAAATACAATGTGAACAAACTCACACAGGTGTACGCAAGAAGCCCTTTATTAATTTCATTTGTTAAATTTCACCATGGTGTGTATAATAGGTTCTCTATAAAGCAGCTAATCTGAATTAACTACAGTCAGCTAAATTATCCAGTAACACAGAAAAAAAACACCTAAAAACCCTAGCAGAGAGAATTACGTGCTGTCTAAACCATGGTCCTGAAAGGACGCACTGAGGTGCTTGAGTCTAAGCCGTGACTAATTCCACCGAAGTCAGCAGGGCGGCTGAAGTGGGGCACAGGCACGGCAGGGTTGTCCTCCAGCACCAATCTGCAGAATCACCTACAGCATTGGAGCAACCTGTGCAAGACCCGAAGGTTTGCAGCAGGAAAGGAGCATGGCTGTGGACAATGTCCTGCCCCACACAGCAGCCTGGGAAAGGTGGTGCCTCTAGCACCGGCCCCCGCTCTACCTACGCTCCCTCCCCTGAGCAGCTGGCTACCATCTTGAGTAGTCTTATCTGCTGTGACTTGTCAAGCCAAAATATTTGTTTAAAAAAGGATCAAATATTCATAGCTCATTTATGCATTCTTTTAAAAGGAGAAATGAGGCTTGTCATGGTAGATAAATGCCAAAGTATGTGTGAGGAAAGTACATGAGAGGAAAAGAAAGGAAGAGAAAGGAATGGGGAGAAAGAGCATTTTTTAACCTGTAGTATTTATAGCTTTCTGCTCCTACTGTCTTCTTTCCTTTGCTCTGTGTCCTGCTGCTGAGAGTTCAATGGCTATAACCATGCAATCCAGAGCAGCCCTGCTAACCCAGTCTTGTCACTGGATGTTGTTGGTTTGTATTTTGTTAATTTTGTTGATTTTTAGAAGTGATTCAGGCAAGTTATTTCCTTCCAAGAAACCCCTAAACTAACACCAAATAAGCTTGTCACTCAACACTTTTATATAAAAGCCAATGTGCAGCACAAAATGAGGATTTCATTAAGCAGGGCTTTGTTGACAGATTGGTTATTTTCCATATGAGAAGAGTCACAAGACAGATTTCCATTGGTTCTGGGTGAATAGAGAGACATTATAATTTTCCTTCCTCATTTCTGCAACAGCAGTCCAAATATCTGGCTCTTCTGAATGCTAAAAGGAAATATTACAGTTGCTTTCTGCTCACCCCAACATCTCCATTCATCTTTGATCTCCACAGCTTTTAGTCTGGAAAGAAAAAAAAAAGCAGTTCAGGATCATTAAGAAACTTTTTAAGGCTCTTATTCCAAATCTCTTCCTGAGAGCAATTAAGCCAGAGTCCCTTTGCTCTGCTACTGCAATGAGCATGAAAATAAAATCCTTAGAAACATGTAATAAACTGGGCATGCAAAAATCAATTTTGACCTAGCTGCAACCACATGTTAATTTTTAAAAGAAAAATACTATATTTTCTCCCTAGCAGGCCCTTTTAATCATATTTTAGACAAATATATATTCATGGGAAAAATGTTCCTGAACCTCTCTTACATGACTCTCTTTTCTTTTCAGAAGAGATGAAATCCAGTATGAAATCACAAAGGCCTGAAACAATGCATCTGGTGAAACAGGAATCCACGGCATGATCAATGTACATTTTGTCTCTCAGAATACGGGCATTATTAGAGCTGAGATAGCACAAGCTGCCAAGACTGTGAATGTTCCCTCAGAGATCTTAAACAAAAAACACACAAGAAATCTAATTATACAAAAACTTAACAAAAAATCAGAATGGCAGTTTAATGTTCCAGATGTTAGACACATTGAACCAAATAACAGATGCAAGACAACAGGCTTTTCTGACTCTGCTATGCCATTGTGCAATACAAGCTTAATTTACTCAAAACTTTGCATTGATATCTGTTTGTTCTGGGTATCTGCATCAAGCTGAAAATTGGGACACAGTTTGAATTCTACCAAGCCCTCTCTGAAAATAAGTCTAAAGAAAGACATACATTTTCAGCAGAAAATGATCCTGGGGTATTTTCTTCTTGTTTTTTGATTTGGTTATTTGGGATTTTTTTCCAAGTCTGTGCTTAGAAGAAAATATTTAACTTTTGGCAAGGTGATGTCTGAGCTGTAGGGCTGTAGTGCAAACCACCCTCATTTTCCTGGGCAGTAAATCACTGTGCATCTGCCCCGCACAGACATATATCTTGGTAATAAGACTCTCTGCATAATCTGTAGTCTGAGTGCAGACTTAAATTTCTTGTGGTTGCTATGAATGCCCAGGAAATGCATTCTCAGTTCCCAAGAACACAGTCTTCCCTCGCAGCCAGGGCTACTTGGAGATGGTTTCTTTTCCTGGGGCTGCTACATCTGACTAAACTAGGGAGGTGGGAATTGGGATGGGGCAATTCCAGGGCATCTTCACCATTTTTTAGAAGAAATTACTGGGCAAAATAAAGTTTGGTGCCAGTTAAAATGAGAGATGCAGCCTTCTAAGGGTCATGGCCAAAGCAAAGGAGCAAGACATCGGTGATTTCCCCCAGATCCACCGGGCAGATGAAAGGTCAAGAGGCAGAAATCAGGATACAAGAAAAAGTTCAAGCAGGTGGCATCTGAACAAAACCTCACAAAACCATGTTGAAAAACATTTGGGAGTTTTCCTCCCTTGTTTAAAAAGATGAGAAGCAACACAGCCAAGAAGGCATTGAGGCTGGTCCCCAGCTAAACTGTTCTGTCAGGATCCTTTTCATTTAGGAGGTGGTCCACTGCTGGCCTTGAAATCCAGGTAGTGATGGCTGACACTTAGGCTTCAACTGTATGGGAAGGACCCCAGAGCGAGAAGCACCCCCCACCCACCACTCCCCCCACACCCCAAATCTCTGCTCACCAAGTTCCCTGACAGCAGCAGAGAAGTTGTGTTCCATGGGCTGTACAAACCAGTGACTCCACAGCGTAACACCGAAAAGGATTATTTAATTATAGACTGTGTCAAAATGTATAGACACAAAGAGACCAGTTAGTACAGAACACCACTGTTAGCACTTCTCATCTCTGAAATATTTGTCTTTAATACTTTAAAAATAGCCTTATCAGTTGGATAATCGGTTTTGGTAGTCAAACACTGCTTTGTGCCTGAAACAGATCGCTGCTGATGAGACCAACCTGAATAACTTGCAGTCTTTCTGAAGGGCCAAAGAAAGCTGGGAAGGCAACAGAAACTCAGAAAGATTAGGTGCCTTTCTCAGTGGCACATAGCTGAGTGATGTCTCTGGGAATGGTATCTTTATCTCCCAAGTCTCTGTTCATGGCCTGATCCTGGAGCTTGATCATTGTTCATCACTTACAAAATGTGATGCCTCCAACATCTCTGCTCCTCAGGTGTGAGTTGCTGGTGTCTCAGCACAATCAAACATATACTCAGGTCAATGATCAGCTTCTTTTTTTCTTTTAAATCTTATCCATTTCTTTTGAAGACCCAGTTCCTTCAAAACCTGAAAGTTTTACTCAATTTCGGTTGAAATCAACAGGATTACTTTTTAAATTCGAAGCTAAAGACACGCCCAATTTCCCGTAATGCACCTGGACTGTTTACATGCTTAAAATAAAGCAGAGGAGCAAGTGGTGGGGAATTGAGACTACATCCCATAGAAACAAAGTCCAAGAGCCCTTATTTGCAACTGACTTCCACAAGATGAGGAATTCCACAACTCCAAAGGCTGGGAGGTATTTATTCGTGTTTTCTCAGGGAAGCGGAAAAGTAAGAAGGCTAAATGTATAGGATGACTCTAAAAGCAAAAGCAGAAATCACTGTGTGCATTCTAAATTAATAGATGTAGAGCTGAAGACCTGAAACAGCTGGAATATTTTATTCCAGAGATCTTGTTTTAAAGGAACAAACCGTGCTTGATTTTCGGTTGTTATTTCAAATAACTAGACTGGAAATGCACAAGCAACTTTGCTGTTATTGGTGTTCCTACAGGACTCCCAGCTCAGAGTACGTCTCTGGGAGGAGGAAGAGGGAGCTTTGCTCTCCCCTTGCCACCTTGCAAGCAGCCAGCAGGACACTCCTTCACTCTGTTTGCCCATTTTGCTTATTTGTCTTTTGAGCAAGTGGTGGCACACCGCAACAAGTGCGTTGGAAGTAGACTAATAATAACAATAAAAAAGGATATTAGAGCTACTATTGTGTAGCATATCAGATATGTCACACATATCTGACACAAGAGCTATGAAGATGGAAGGACCCTGGGACTTCTACCCATATCCTAAGCAGTCAAGCTGACTGCATTAATATCAGACTCTGTAGGCTTTTTTGCATCTAAAGGTTCCATGACATAGCCTTGTTTCTTCTCCGCCTGAGAAGGGTGGGCTATGGATTCCAGAAATTCCACTTCTGTATTTAGCCTTTTCAGTGCCAAATACACAGAATCTTCTTTTCTAGTGATTATGCTATTGACGTGTTTGACAAAACAATGAAAACTTTGTATTGCAAATGGCTTTTGTCAGCAACTGTTGGTGCCTTTACAATTTTGCATACTTGTCCATTATTTTTGTGATATTTTCAAATTTCATTTTAACTTATGATATGGCAAATTGTTCACCAGATGTGAAGGAATCTTGAGGAATAACATCGTTGTTATTGTTGTTGTTATTAATCATGACCATGAGCAAAATGAAGAAAAGCAGGTTTCTGTTTTACTTCAGTGGAGAGTGTGGAAAGACAGTGCCATAATTCATTCCAGTTAGATCAATCACCCCTTTCCTATCTCTGTTATTGAGCCTATTAGGCAGTGGTTTTGGTTCACATAAAATATTTCAGGGCCGGACGGAATCTTAGCTTCTCAGCTGTGTTCCTAAAATGTGCAAATATTTGATGTGTCTCAGGTGCACATTGAGAAATCATAAATCTTCCATTGCCTGCCTGATTGCTCTGCCTTTTCTGCAGTCTGCTGACCCACCTGCACTCCCCCGTGCAATGGCTTTCGTACACGTAGGTGAAACTGGGAAGGGGCAGTGCAGGGTAAAACTGATGGGACAGGATCACCTCCTCTCTAGCATAGTTTTTAAATGAGTTGCCAAACAGGACATCTCTAGCTACAGAAGTTTCCTGGCATAATTTAGTTAAATTGGATTCAAGGCTACCAAGCCTGCTATTATATAGATCATGTGCTTTTCTTGATGGTTTCTTGAGTCCCTAAGATGAAAAATGAGATGCCATAAGAAGGGAAGGAAGTAAGTAGTAGGAGGAAAATATAATAGTAAACACATTTATGTTTGGTAACATACATGAGACAGAACAGAAATTTAATCCATAAAAGAACCAACATTTCTGTTAGCATAAGATTTAACAAGGTTTCCTTCTTATTTTTTTTCCAGACACTTACTCTGGCAGCTTCAGCGACACAGTGGTTCCTTTGGCAGCTCTGCAGTGAGCTGAGTCCTGCTGTGGCATGGTTATCCACAGGGTCCACTCTCTGTCAGATACCTTTGATGCTCAGTGAGGCATTTCATATGTTTTACATCCTGAGGAGCCAGTAAGCAACTTGTCTCTTATCAAACTCAGAAGGTCACTGAATACTCAGCTGCTGATGCAGAAGTAACCTAAATGCATTCTTTATCCTTGTGTAAAATTCTAGTAGCAATTATCAATGTTCTTGAAAGGTTTGCTTTTGATGCTTCATTTTCTTTTAACATGATATGAGATATGAATAATACGGATCTTACTGATGTCATATTCAATGTAAAACAACTCCCAGGATCAAGACCACACTGAGGCAAAGAAAAGCTTTATCATACAAAGGGGAGTTGCAGGTTTAGTCTCATATCTGGCACATACTCTGGAATCCTTCAAATGAAAATTTATGCTTAAGCAGTATAATGTACATTGATACCTAACAACACCTTACTGGTTAGATAAGTGAGACGAAAGCTAGGTGAGACCGAAGCCAGGCAGGACAGATCAACCAGAGAGGTGGATCAAAAGAAATATCATTAACAGCCATAGCTGACACTAGTGATGACATTTCCCTAATTAAGCCACCAACACCAGTTCTGCATGAGTGCAACAGAGGTGCTAGTTCTTTGCATTTAGACATGCAGTTTTCCCACCACTACCTGGATGGTGTTTAAAACAGTGAGTGTCTTCTTCAGAAGTGTCTTATTCATAAAATTACATGTGTATCCCAATTAGAACTTCTTCGAAAACATGAGACAGAAGAACAAGATACTCTTTGGTGCAACACTGCAAACCCTGTACTGCTGATTAGGTTGACTGAGGGTAGGAGATATATAGACTTGCCAGCATGAAACTATGAAATAGAAAAGTGCAGAGGCTTTGGACTCCTGGCCTGTCAGACTGTGCTCAAGTGGGCTTTCTTTGCAGTGTTGGTGATCCTCTTCCTCCCTGCAGTGGTGGCTGTTGGATGGATTATGTCCAGGCTTCATCCCAGATGCCTGTGAAGTGAAACCTGGGAGTTTGTCTCACTCCCTCCCCTCACCCTGTGCATCAGGTCTGACATTTCCACCAGGTATGGTGCACCTTGGTCTCCATGTGTGTCCCTCAGTCCAGCACCGTTTAGGGGGGCTTTGTTCCTCATCTCCTTATGCTGGGGTAATAGTATCCAGGGGCAACATTACACCGTGATGAGTTTGTGTATCCTTTCAAAGTATAATTATAAGTTTGTGGATTACTTTGAAGCCTGGTAGTTTTACTTGGCTAAAGGGTTGGTAATCTCTCTATGAGCCATATCATGTCAAGGACAAATTTATGATAAATCTTTTCCAGTACCAATACTTCCAAGTTTTTCAGGCATTAAAAAGTCAAAATGAAGAAAAGGAAAAATGCAAAAATGAACTCCTGTTGCAGATTGTTTTCCGGGTGGTGTCTGCAGCACCCATCTTTGAGTGAAGTGCTGTGCTGAAATTCCCAGTGACAGCCCCTGCACAGCACCAGTACAGATATGAAAGAGCAGGCGGGGCAGTGATTGCAATGCCTTAGTGCACAGCCACAAGGTTTTTGAGTTAGGACACTGTGCTCTGGAAAAAACAAACCACCAGTTTTCTTGTGTATTGCAAGCAGCTATTAGATCAAAAGCACTTTGCTTTCTGAGCTTGCCCTCAAATATATTCTGAGCAATTTTGTTTTTACAGAAAGCTTCTCAGAAATCCTACTTGATTACAGTCTCAGACTAGCCTATTAGAAGTACCGTTTGAAATCAGCACTCTGACTTACAATATAAAGGAACAATATGTTATTTTGTAAGGCAAAATTTCTGGAGTGGGATGTGATTTGCTTACCTTCTTTGTTCTTTCATATGATATTAGCTTGTTATTATATGTTGACAGAGTGAAAGCTAAGGAATTTATCTTCAAACACAAGCCTTGTTTTCTTAGAACATATTTCCAAAAGCCTAGTAAACCTATTTGGTAAATTACTGTAATTATTTTTTCATTCCCTTGTTCATAGCGGGAAATACAAGTGTGCTCCTTAATTACACAGCATTTTGTCCACTGCACTACTTGAGCAAATCTCTCATCTGTATTTTCCCCTCAGATGTAGACATTTCAACTTTAAGCCAGTTAAATAGAGAGAAAATTGTGCCTATTGCAGAGTGCATTAATTACAGAGTACCTGAGAGAGTGGGAAGTTTCACAGGTGCAATGGTCCTCACGAATTATCTGTTTCTCAGTAAAATGAAAAGACATGATTTTTTATTCTTTCCTTTGGACCAATGCATTTGCTTCTGTAGAAGTGAAAAGGTTGAGACACTGGACATGTCTCAAATGATGATAAAGCATTGTGTAAAAGTGACCGATAGCCCTCAAAATAAGGCAAATTTGAGAGGTATGTGACCAAATGCAAGTTCAGTGCCTTATGTGAACAATGATGAAAGTGCATACCATTTTTTATGATGACTTAAGTATGATCACTCCGTTTCCTCAAAATTTTTTCAGTCTGCCAGTGTCAGGACATCGCTCCTGATGTGGAAGCGGAGGCCTTAGAGAAACAGTTAAATAAACATATCGTTATTGTCCAGCTTTAGAAGAGGATATTAGATTACATACCAGGAGAGCAGGCCATGCCTGTCTTCAGCATTAAACTACATCTAAGTCTCCATTTTCCTGTAGTGCTGTGTTCAGTTTTGATTACCTACAGCTCCCAAGTGTGGTTTATTTATCTAAGTGCTATTCTAATATAAACTCACTGAGATTAGTTCTGCCCTTGGTCCCATGAAGGCAGCTCAGTGGGAAATGTGACTCAAGCGATCAAGGACAGAAGTGAATCCATTACCATTTTCTGAGGTATCCATATGTTTATTTTTGTGTTCAGATCTTTAAAAGTCCTTTCAAATAGGATCAGCAGGTTTTGTAATGGAAATGCCAGTTAGAACACAGGTGATTGAAACCATAATATGCTTTCACACAAGCACTGGTAGCTCTAAAGATTTTTAGCTGGTGAGGATCTTAACAGAAGATTTTGTGCTGGATGTATGTGTGCATATGCATATAAAAATGTGGAGGTTTAACAACATGGTGTCATGCAAAACAGGAATGGAATCAGTTATTCGTTATCGAGATAGTACTAACAGGAATGTTAGGTATTTTTATGTTGGAAAATAGAAAAATAGTGCCATTACATTGTAAAGAGCCTTATAACTTTCTCCCATACACCATTTCCTGTAGGTCAGCCCAGGCCGCCCCATAGCTGACTCTGTGAGCTTGGCAGCCCCAGTGAAATCCCTACAGGGACTGCTGCATATACCCTGCATCCTTATCTGCCTACTGCCCTCGTGGTGCTGGGATTGATGCTCCCACATGTGTCCTGCTCCGAGATCCTGCACCAAAGATGTCAAACTGGCTGTGAAGAAACCAGGAGAGATAAAGTGAATGTGGGGAACAAAGAGCAATCCTGTGGTCAGCATGAATTTGGCATGGTGACCAAAATGAAAGCTGGGGCAGGAGAGGGAAGGAGAGGTAAGGTGAGTTTGCAAGCTTGGTATGGGGTGGGTGATTGATTACTAGAACAAACTAAGGGAAAGGCAGAAATGGAGTGAGAAGAAAATATGACCTAGGGAAAAGGAGGAGATAGAAGAGATGATAGGCAGGAAACACAGGTGATCAAAGAGACTGGGAACAGAAAGAGAAGGTGGAGGGAAGAGAGAGCATGAGAAAAGGAGGTGGGAAGAACATGGCGATAGGAGAGAATCAAATGGCCAACAGAAAAAATGCATATGTGGAAGGGTCTCAGATAAGTGCAGCAGCAATGCCAGTGTGAGATTAGAAGCAAAAAGTAACAAAAAATATTCTTCAGTATTTAATTCCATGATTGGCTTTAGCTATCAAATAACAGAAAACAGCTGCATTTCATAAAGCAACAACTGGTCTGCAGTTGTAATCTAATCCTTGCATCTGACACTCAGAAAAAAAATATTTTCCCTGCACATGTGATCCAATTATATGACTGGTACTACATCGAAGAAATCAGTGAAGTTGCAAACTAAGTTGTTAATTGCTTCTTTTGTCTTCTTATTTTTCCTTGTATATTTTAATCAAAGAGGGAAATGACAGGTTTTAAGAGGCTGGGCATTGTCTTTCTGAGTCAATTTAACCTAGTATGTCCATTTCCCTCTCCCCCAAGTTTGTGCATCATTGAAAAATAAAACCCTTAGAAAAAAGATCAGCTGGGGAATGAAAAGAAACAGTAGGTGAATATAAATATTAATCAAAAGTTCAAAGGTTGAGCTATTTGTTCAAGAGCTTAAAATATATGAACTTGTGTACAAGAAAGTAAAATCCAAAAATATTTTAGCAAAGCAGTTAGCGAAATTCTTTAGATATGCTCATTCACTCCTTCTGTCACTTGCCCAGTACACTAAAGCGTTATCACACCAAAATGGCAGTATTTCTTACATATAATCCTAAAGACAGAGTCCTCACCGAGGAAAACATATAAATAAACGAGCTGTTCTGTTTTTCCAAAACAGCTAATGCAGGACATTCAATGACATTTTCTGCCTTCATGGTGGTGCTTTTTATCCCCATTCATTTACAAACACCACGTGAAGGAGCACAAAGAACTGCAGTGGGTTTTGGAGCAGTGAGCTGCTGCCCACAGCTCTTTCACAGGGTGCAGGACAGAAGTGGAAGGAGATAATATGTCCAGTGACAACACATCTACCTTGTTCCCTGTACATCTTTGAAGTTCAGTCTTAGACAGTCTTAGAAGACACATCATGTACTAATTTAAATCCCTAGAAAATGGAAGGAATTTAAGTTATTGTGGTCTTATCTGAAAAAATCCAGACAATAAATTGAACAGATCTCGGTTTATCTTTTTTCTTGTTGAAAGATTAAACCAGCTCTGAACCTGCACCTTCAAGGATACTAATTTTTTTCCAATCTGATACTAAGGCCATTTAAGCCAGAAGATTGCAGAAGGTTCTTTCTCGTTTTTATACCCTCTCCATTTTTTCCCCTTTGAAGTAGTAACCTAACAAAGTTTTTATTGGTGTGAATTAAAATATTTCAGTTAAAACACACCACACATTTGTGACGAATTAAAAATGGCCACAATCTTGCAGAATTCCCTTGCACTTTTAAGCTGCAAGGTAGATACCATTTCCATTGTTCACCCCCCAGCTTCAGTTGTCCAGAGCAGTTAAAATATTGCAGTGTACTGTACCTCTCACCCAGCCTGCCAGCCCAGATTCCTTCCTAAATCCCTATGGTAAGGAGCCCTAGCCCTGAAAGCAGGGAAAGCTTAAATCAGTGTGCCGCTTCATAGGCACAAGAAATAAATCCAATGGAAAGCAGGAGTCATTAATTCTGATGCTCATGGAATTGCATGTTTACCTGTGAAAACTTTTTTAATCTGACATCCCTAAATTACTTCAGCTCCTACTTTGTCCCAAATGAAATCAGGTTTTATGAAAAATTCTGAAGGTGATTAATTGGTTTCAAAGCCTTCCAAATACACTCAGCATATCCACTGATATTATTCTTCTTTTCACAGGAGAGAAATGAGGTTACTGGAAAGTATATTACACCAGCCTGTTTCTTCTGGATTAAACGTGCTTGAAATAAATGTCATTCCTTTTCCCAGTCCACAATTTATCATTTCAGAGTGAGAGAGCATATCTTCATTTTATCGCTGTGTTGTGTAACATTTTTCCATGTCACTGTGCAAAAAAAAAAAAAAATTATTTGACATATTAAAACTTGAAATATACTGCACAGAGACCAAACTCTGTTACAAGAACACTGCAATTATGTGCAACTTCATTAGGCATTTCACCATCAGTTTCCAAAGGACTGGGATCCTCATTAAATAAAGGATTTAAGTGCCTAAAGAGATTTGGCAAACTAGATTCAAATCTGCAATCCAACCTGTTGTGCTCTATTACCCATCCCGGTATTCACTAGACTCCGAAGGCACCAAAGGATTTTCCCTCTCAGCTCTTTAATTGCTTAGAGCTGTTGTTCTGGGCACTACAGGAACTGACCTATTTCTGACAGGTGTGGCTTTGCCTTCCAGCTCACAGCTACAGAATGATTTCTTTCCAGCAGATGCAAGTGACACTGCTCTCCTGTAGTCTTACACTGACTCTACTGCGCAGAAGAAGGGCTGAGCAGTTAAACCAGGCTATCCCTGCAGATGATGGGGAGAAGCAGGCACTTTTAGAGGGATGCCTCTCTCATCTGTTTCAGCTATCTGCATTAGGATGTGAGGTGTTGCTGTTACACCAGTTATGGTACAGGATGTCTAGGAAGACTGTTTCCAATTTAGATATCTGCTCTGTAGCATTCAGATGAATCCCCAAATAGGTGTCATCCCTGATTTTACATAAAATGGTGGGATATCATAATAGATTTCTCCATGGAAGCGGAGTGGAAGCTGGCACACCGAAGTGGTGTGGGGCTGTGCAGCACAGACACATCAGTTCAGCAGAATGACCTCGTGTCCTTGACCACACAGGTCCAATCATACTAAAGCCCATCCCAGTAGTACCTCAGAGATTGACGCGTTCTGCAGCATATGAATTATATATACACAGCATATTAATATAGTGTACTATGCACTGTGTAAGCCCTCTGCTAGGCCTGGCACAGCAGAAAATCTGAGGACGTATGCAGCACACACAAAGGATGAATCATCTTATAAAGTGCATTTAATGCTTTTGAAAAAAGTGTGTTCTCAACTTCTCTCCTGTTATCATAGCTCATTTCCTAAGAGGGAGGGGAGAGCATGAGAGGCTGGGTCACTTTTCCCTTTCCCAGAAATGATCCATAGGGGAAGCTGCTGGCAGGAGCCTCTCGACTTTCCTGTGCTGCAAAGACAGTAAGAGCCCTGATCCAGAAAAGGTGTAAGCGAGATCCTGATTCTGCAAATTGGCACTTGCTGGAGCGTGAGTCCTGGGCCCCGGCCAACAACAGCTGCAGCACATGGAATGAGCTTGGGTCCTAAATCCTGTGTCCTTGTACTGGAACTGGGGATATTGAGAACAACATGGATAACATGGAGATTCAGTGGACCATAAAATATTACCCTCCAGCATTAGGAAAGGTAGCATACTCGTTTAGCCACCCTATTATCAGTAAGCCAAGGAAATGTGGTATTAAGGACACAAATGCACAGAGAATTTAACACCATTCAGCAATGATGGAACAGGAGAAACCTGCTCTGTTCAAAGATTTTCTATGCCCTTTTGTCTTTTGCAGAACTGAATAGAAAGACTGTCCCAACAATTCATATCCCAGCAGCACACCAGTGTGCTGAGTTATAACACGTTTTGGTCTCATAGAGGGAGATCTTACAGGAAAGCTTGCTAGAAAAGTAATCTGTTATGGATAAGGTATTAAAATATAATCTTAGGGTCCTAGCCAGTACAGGATGATTTATTTTTGTAGAGTTGTTAGCTATGCTTAATGCCCTAATAGATAGTGAATGCTGAGTGCTTGGAAAAACAAAGCCATTGCATGATTACACATTTTCAGGTGAAGATTTTTTTAAGGGGACATAGCATCATGCATCTTTATCAGATCTTCACTGGTGACTTGAGGAGAACTTAGAGCTAGATCCAAAGACAGTGGAGGTGGACAGACCTCCCTGGAAATCAGTGGAGGGCTTCTTGTTCATCACAGATGATCTATCCCAGTGAAAACACACTCAATTTTATTCTGTGCAGCTGCTTTATCAGTTTGTTCTGCTTCTTTGGAAAGAGGTGCCATAACTTGGCTGTGAAGTGAGTGAGAAAGTAGGTGTTAAATTCAGTATGTATGGGAACTCTTGGAGACTTGTCTTTCTTTGACCAGGTGTGAAGGTCTGCAGGTCTACTTCTCTAGTCTCTTTTTCCTGGACATACTGCAATTCACAGCACACAAGAAACAATTCAGCTCAAAGTTTCAGCAAGTTTTAAATATTGCTAAGTGGTTTTTTTTTTTTTAATTTCCCATAATATTTTCACACCGTAAAAGGATTTTCTTTTTTATTGTAACACGTTATTGCACACTGCTTACTCATAATTACCTAATATTTCCATGCTCTATAGATTTCTCTTGATTGTTAATATTAAAAGGCTTATTAAGATCCTCTTTATCAGCTTATGGTCTCCACATATACTTAGAGGGTTGGCAAACTTGGCATAGGATAAATGTCACTTTTAAAATACGTTACAGACAGAGTAAAGTGAAGGTTAAAAAAATAGAGATTAGAGTGTTGAGTAAATGTCATGACTGCCAGAATCAATTGAAAATGAGCATTCTTGCTGGCTTTAGCTGGAATGAAAAGAGACTTCTCCTCCCCCGAGCCCAGTCCCGGAGGAGTACACTCAGGATGGTACTAATGAGCAGAAAACTCACAAGGTAGGGGTGATGTTTCCTTCAGAAACACTATATGCATTGGTGCCCTGAGCCCCCTAAGGACCTAAAATCTGTTATTGTTCCTCCTGGGAGGTCCGTTTACACTTAACACACATCTGGCTTAATTAGGTTGACAGCTGCTGCAGGTACTATTGGACAAGGTCCAGGCATCAGAGTGCATTAGCATTTGTTTAATGGTTTAACCTTTCATAATCTGATCTCCACTGCGTAAATGAACCAGAGAGATATCTTTTATTACTTGTTAATGTGTGTTTTGTGTGTATGCACATACTCACACTCACACCAACATGCAAGCAATCCACATCAAATGTGTCCCACTGTGCACTGAAAATCCAAATCCTTTCCAACTGTAAACTTTTGATTAAATAAACGCAGCTCCAAATAAAGCAAAAATGAACAAGGTTAATGGTGAAGACAGCAGAAGTCACACTGTACGCAAAGACAGAAGAAAATACAACTACGTCCATGTACGGAAATTGGCCGCCACATATTCACAACCACATTTTGTATATCTGTGGTATTCATGTTTTAATTAAAAAGAAACAAACCAGGACAGAGAAAAAGGGATTAGAGTTTTTGATGCATACAGAAATGAAGCCAACATAGAAGGTGTTGCAGCACAGACTCATGTTTGACAATAAAGCTCACGCTCTTAATATTTTTTAATCGATCCAATGAACAAAATAGGCCTGATTCTGCCCCCATTAAAAGCAGAGCAATTCCTTCAAAGTCACTGGAAATAATCTGGTTTTACACTTGGGTACCTGAGGGAAGAATATAGCTCAAATGATTAGGCATGTGCTTTGTTTTCTCAAGAGAACCCTTTCCACATATCCATTGAAAGGATTTTTTTTCACTTTTAAATATTCTTTTATGTCTAGTTGGCTTCTTTCCATAGCAAATCCTTGTAAAAATAGCCTTTGGCAAGGCAGCCAACTTCAGCACAAGCCCAAACCTTATTGTATCATTGAAAGCAAAACCAAATCCAAAGGCACCTTTCCAAATCCAATCAGCTTTCTTTATACACCGACGTGCTCATTCACCTGACAAATTATTGTTCACCTTTCTGTTGACTCCCAGGCTGCAATACTCCACATGTTTGGAGACTTCGAATATCAAACAAAGAAAATCTTTGTATAGTGAAGAATCTCATTTAAATATTAATAAACTAAGCCCTTCAGAATGTTCTCTTTCAGTACGTGCTCTTGCCACGGCCTTAGCATGCGTCAGATCTTCTCTGTGGTTTGGTCCAGACAGAGGAGAGCAGCCTTCTGCACTTGCCATATAATGAGATCTGTCTTTGGCTGAGGCGCTGCAGTTTTGTGCTGCATCGCTGAGGAGCGGAGCTTTGAGCTGCTTTTAATGGGGGCAGAATCAGGCCTATTTTGTTCATTGGATCGATTAAAAAATATTAAGAGCGTGAGCTTTATTGTCAAACATGAGTCTGTGCTGGAACCAAAACCTGTCCCAGGGCTGGACCCTCATTTTAAGAGATGCATTTCAATTGTTTTGCCTTTGTGGGACATTTTGTCCTCTGTGGGACATTTTGTCCTCTGTGGGACACCCTCAGGTTTTAATGTGTCTTAGTGAAGCAGCTCAGGGTAGCAGCATCACTCAACAGCAAGTGCATGTGGGAGCATGGTTAGAAACAGTTCATATATTGAACATTTTTGACTATTTAAGGGCAAGAGCATAGAGACCCAATCTCATGCATAATAGCTTTTCATTCTCTAATTCCCTTTTAAAAGGGCATCTTCTCCTCTGTTTAAGTGAGTAAACTTCTACATGAGCAGTGTAAACAAAACTTTAATGAGAATACTGTGGTTATTGACTGGATCAGGGTTTCAGGCCCATTAGGCAGCTGCTGTCCAGGCATTTTTGGTGCTTATAGTACTTGTTATTTCATGTGTAAACTTTCTTAAGCTGTGTCTAAATCATGCAATAGAGTTTGGTATACAGACTCTTGTACTAGCAGAGTAATGGCTGTGCTGGAAAAACCACCCTGAGGCACACAGACCCATGAGGACTAAATGTAAGATATATTGTGACATACCCTTGCTCGATTCCAGCAAGTGTCACATATTTACAGTACAGGGGAGGGAGGGAGGGAAGAACAGCCAATGTAGCATGAGGCAAAAAAGGGAGAAACTTAAAGAACGTACTGGCGGCTTGAATCTTTTGGGAAAAGCTAAAAGATGAAAAACTAGGCGGTAGCCTTTTCTTCCTGATGACACAAGTCTTGCCAAAGCATACTCTGGGAGAAAATAGGCACGGGATTTTTCCTGGTCACACTCACAGGAAGTCATATGCTGGAAGTGATGCTGCTGCATAATGTAGTTTATTTATTAATATGAAACTTAGCATCATTTGTGCTGGCCTACTTGAGGGAAGCTTTCAAGAATCTTTTTATCTCTGTTAAACAATGCCCAGTTCCACACGAAATAGAATACCTTTAGGACTGATCATGGTCTCCTGCTGAACCTGTCTGCTAGTATGACAGCTTAAAATTAACTTTCCACAGATAGAACTAAAAAGCTGTTGCTGAGTGTTAGCAAAAAAAAAATGGGGAAAAAAGAAAAGAAAAAAAGGAAAACAGAATTGGATGGCACAGTTTGATAAGATTTGGCCTCCACAGCTTTGTGTTCAGGAAAAGTTCTGCAGGAAATTGATTTGGGACATTTTAAATCCTTAAAATCAGTTACATGCTGAAACACTTTGCTGAATTGCTACCTCACCCCAGAGAAAAAAACAGCTCACTGTAATCTCATTGGTATCAGATTTTCATTCCCAGCTTCCCTGAAAAATCAATGCATGGAATGAATATCAATCCCTACTCAAAATGTGACCAAAAATGTTTAAATTTCTGGATAAAAGTTGCTTCAAAGAAGATAAAATCCGACTACACCATCAGGCAGCCAAAGTCTCATCTTACAGTATATCTCTATGTCTGATTGCTTGCCTTGTTTTGTGTTGTGTGCTTCTCCTTGTGCTCCTGCATAATTATGGAAGGGGTTTCTGGAGGGGTTCTGTACCTTTTATCTCCTAATATGTGCTATAATGTGCATTTACTACAATTACTAACAACAAAAATAGCAGTTCTTAGGTGGTTTTTAAAGGGGAAACCAATCATTGCCTAATATTTGCAAGTAGGGGAATGGAGGTTGAGCTGAAAGTAGTGTGACTAAGAGCCCTGGCTGGTAGATGAAGGCAGGAGACAGAAATAGTTGCCCTGAAACCAAGTCTAGTGTTTGAAACACAACGTCTTTCATCAGAAATCCTATGAGAGGTCATTAAGTTCATCTGGTTATACATTTTACCAAGGAAAGGCAGCACTTCAAGATAAACATTCTACATCTTTGCCATCACACCAACATCTTGATTTTGTGTGCAAAATCTTTTCTTTCTTCTGGTGAAGGTCAGAAATTCTGTAGAGCACGCAGTGTCTGGGAACACCATGAGGGACTGAATCATTTCAGCAGCTGTGCTCTGTTCTTGTGTCTGTGGGAAAACAGAAATCCATGAAGGGTACTCTTCCACTTTACGGTAACAATTGCAAAGCTGTTCCAAGTGTCCTTCCAACACAAATCTCAACTGTGACCATAAAAGCAAGTGTATGGCATAACTGAAAGTTTTTTTAGTTGCAGAATTGAAGCTTGTTTCTCTTCTTAAAGTCATGGCTTTTGCCTGTGGACTGGCAGCTTGAAGAGAGAGTCTAAATTCAGGTAGAAATCTGTATGAAGTAAGAAAAAAACGAGAAATGGACAAAAGGCTGGATGTGTGCTGCAATGAGAAGGAAGAATTGAAAATTATCCCAGAGTAGAAAGACTTGCAAAACAAAAAAGGATTATGGCATTTTGAGAAGTATCTTCTGGAGAGGAAGGATGTATTTAAGGGACACAGCATTACAGTTCTTGTAAACACTTTTTCAATAAGACATTTTTCTCTGTTAATGTTGCTAGTTGGCTGCCGCAGCGACCAAGAGTGAGAGTCCTGGACAGTTGGTGTAAACCAGATTAGAGACCCTCCCCATTTTTAAAATGGAAACCAGATGAAAAGTTTGAACATTGCGGTCATGGACTGGCTCTCTCCACAAATATTTAAAGTATTACACTAAATATCTCTAAGGGAAAGTTAATAATGAAGATGATACTCTGCACTGAAGAAAAATGACATTAAGTGTTTCCTTTTACTAAAATGGCTTTGCATAATAGTGGGATTATAATGAAAACACATTTCCAGTATTAACAGGAGGTGTGGTGTTATCGAATACAGTAATTTTTGCACAGAAACAGCAGATGACCACAAGTTGTGATTCAGTTACAACAGTTTGACACCTGCCTGAGCACTGTGGGGTTAGTCACCAAACCTTACCCATCCAAGCAGCACGCCTCTGGGGAACAAACACGACATCAGTTGTTTCTACTACGTGGTGACTGTTTCAGTGGGAGGGCAAAGGACATTCAAGGGAAACTGTGGGGAAAGTTGCTGCCAAGAGGAAGGGTTGGTACAAATCACTCAGCCAATGCCATGTGTCAGCGGCATCCCATGGGCAAACCTCCTTGGTGACATCTGTTGACAACCTCTGTGTGAAACAAAATTTCGAGAAAAAAAAATAAAATTTAAAACCCCGTGACATTTAAATAAAACAGAAACAAATGAGTGCTTTTTCCTGAGAACTAGTTTTAGGCTTTGGACTAAAATATTCCACTACTGAACGTAATTGCTTTCACTTTACCAAGATCAACCACTAAGCTTTAGACAAGTGATAAATTAGATCTGTTCATACTCTGCCTCAGCCCACCACAGCGACACAAGACCTTGGATGGCTCTTCCCTCAACCCACACTGCTGCTTCTAAACTATAACTAAGGGAAGGAGTCCTCAAAAGGCTGCCTTTCCCCATCGAATGTATAGTTCTGAGTGGGCAAGGCGAGGGCAAAGAGATAAGATTTTAAGATGACAGAAAGTTGAAATTCCCTGCTCCCTTTGCCCATTTTTGCCTTCAATGAAAAGGCTTCATGGAGACAATTTCTTACCACATGAAGGCAACCAGGTCTTAATGGCCGTCCCTAATTCAGCCTCCTGCAAGGATAGCAGGCTTGCTAATAGTCCTGCCCATCCCCAGTAGGTGGCACAGAGAAGAAAAGGGGAATTGTGGAGGGATCTGATTCTTTGCACTTGAGCTGTCACTACACACATCAGAGTTAAGTGAAAAAACTGGAGGGAGCCATTTTTTGGGTGTTGTTCCCACGATATGATGGCTTATGCATGCTTTCTCTGTCTAAAGAGCTAATGACTAATGGCTACTTCTATCCCTCTGGACCTCTGGCTGTTACTTGGGTTCAAATTTCTCATTACTGAGGATAGCGCTTCAGAGCAAAAATTGCCATCAACAGTCAGAAAAAAGATAGGAGATATTCTTCTGTCCATCATGAAACATGGTCACAGTCAAATACAAACTCAAAGTGTATGATTCCCTCCATGATTCAAAGATGAAGCTTAGGAAAATAATTACATTGGATATAAAAAAAAAATAAAGAAAAAAGGAAAAGAGCCAAACAGAAAACGCTAACAAAAAAACCCCACTGCAAATATTTTGAAAGTTTAGCTGACCTTGGCATTTTATTTTGTTTGGGTTTTTTTCCTCCACTGGAGGAGAGCACAGCATGTGGTGCTATGGAACGAAGCCTCCTAATCTCCTCATTGCACTGGAAAGCTACAGCTTCTATATGTTGAGTCATGCCCTGAGCCTAAAGCTGTGTAGCTTGTTCAGCAAAGAGGGAGCTACAGACACGGTGGCAGCTACGGAGTGTTTGATTCACTCAGGCCTGCTTTGACATAGTCCACAGTGAAAAAAAACAACAGAACATTCTTATTTGACGATTTCCTCCCTCATCATATAATGCATGTATAGATTCATTCATGTCTTTCTCTGTTGTTGGACAGAAATATTTAAGAGGGATACAGGGGGTTTTATCATCCTCCAAGATTCCCAGTGAAGTATAAGCTGAATATAAATGTCTGTGTTGTTTGGACTAGTCTTTTCCTACAGATAGCAGTTCTCCAGTTGATTTTTCAAAGCCAACAATTACATGAGAGAAACACTATGCAACTCTCATTTAGGTAAAATGATTTAAAGCCACATGGTCTTGTGCCATTGCCCATTATTAGAAAGGAAGTGCATGGTTTCAAGTCTTCTGAATTTGGGCAACCATTTTTTTAGGACCAGTAGATCTCATCAGTTCCTCAAAGAGGAATCAACCAAATATAGAAGATGGAACAAAAGATACAAAGTCTTCCTCTTCCCCAGAAGGTGTTTTCCTTCCTCTTTTGTTTTGCCAGCATTACATTTTCTCACCTACCATGGAGGATAAAATCTGCAGCTACTTAACACATTAGACTCAGTGACACTAAAAATAATGCATTTAAATGTGATATTTGTGACTATGTGCCCAGCATGAAAGAAACATCATTTCCTTAGATTCAATTTAGGCCTAAGGGATTCCAAGTGCAATTATGGTGTTGACTGGATTAGTAAAATTGCTTAAATATGCAGTGATATTTCATCAGCTATTCCAGAGGCTTCTATGTTATAAACCTAGTGAAACAGCCTGCGGAAGTAAGGGCAGGATGTGAAAAGCTGGTTCAGTTATATCCCATCATAAAAATAAGCAAAAATATTATATATTGAAAGCTCAGTATAGTCTGCGGCAGTCATAAAATCAGCTGAAGGAAACCAATAACACGTGAAGACAAGTGGCATAGTAAATGGAAGATGCACATTAGATAAGACATACAAAAATGCATTTTGGATGTGTTGTGAAAAGATTGAAACACACCTGTCATACAACAGTTGCCTTTTGTAGCTGAGTGTACTTACAAGCAGGAACTAAGTGTATGTATATATTTCAGGTGATGCTGAGTACTCTGTGGGAAAAACGGAAGGCTAAAAATGTAAGAGAAGTATTTATATTAATAGTTATAAAATAGAAAATTATTAGTTCACTGAGAAATCTGATAAAGTCATGACAATATTTCTGGAAAGGTATTGCTTTCTGGTACTGTGCTTAATGTATAAAATACATAGTATGCAGTTTGCCAACAGCTGTCTTCTTGTAAAATCATGTGTTTTAAAAATGCAGACAAAAACCCCTGTACTTCAAATAAAACTGGAGTAGGACAGATTAAATGGCTAAAGAATACTCTATATATTCTACTTATAAAGGCAAAAGCAATAGATGTAATAATATTTAATTGAAAAATAAAAATAATTTAATGCCTTTTGAGATTCTTCTCCCAGATTTTATTATGAAAGTGTCTCTTGTTTAAACAAAGAACGAGTTGTCCGAAACATGATAGGTTTGGAAAAGAAAAGAATCTAGGTGTTTCGGTGGGGAAGGGTTTCTCTAGGTTAAATTAGTCATAACTCGTTCTTGGAAAAACATACAAAGAAGGATAAGTCAAATTCTTCTGTAATATGCATGTAGACAAGAACTGCATTTGAAGATTAATTATCTCATTATTTTGCTAATATGCTGTAATTAAGTGAGCTATAGCACTGAAATTACTAAATGTGGGATTACTATTCCAGATTTGAATTAGCTTGTATCTCAGAAATGTTCTACACTACACCTCAGCTTTAGGACATAAGCATAATTAAATTACCACTTTATTTGATGCAGCTGCTTCATAAATTTGCACTTCAAAATAGTTCCATCATTCACCATGTCATTTCCTGTGTTTTTTAATTATTGGCTGGTAAAAAAATTAAACCCAAGTAGTTTAACAATAGCACAGTAGCTTTTCCTTACACTCAAATTAGGCCTAAGGGATTCTGAGTGCAATTATGGTGTTGACTGGATTAGTTCAATTGGTTAAATTGGTTAAAAATGCAAGGATATTTCATCAGCTATTCCTGAGGCCTGTGGATTATGCCCAAGAAAATGAAGATTTAATTTCATCTAAGTTATTTCTATGCTTTCTAAACGAAAAAAAAGTAGACCAGGAAAAAAGCTTGGTAGTTACACAGGACTGAGAAGACAGAACTGACTGAACGAAGTATCAGTGGGATTTTTACCATCACCTTCCAAAATTCAGGCTTTTAACCTAATCTACACTTCTAATGTAAGAAACATATGGCATTAGCTTCTGGGGGTGTTCGTACTTCATAGATGCTTGAAATAGAATTTGGGTATCTTTTTCTTCCATTCTGGTTTCCAGTATTCACCATTGCTTGTGAAACATAGAACTCCCTGTTAAAGCTGGATACCAAGCTGAGTTGAACTTTTGCCTTTCGGAGAGGTTGCAGCTTAAAGGGCCATAATATCATGGCAGTTAGCCACAGATCACTGCTCCTGTAGTACAGTCAGGTACGGGCAGTTGTGCTTGTCTGGTATTTTAATACCTGACTGCTTCAAGTCAGATGTCATTCCAGAGCTATTACCATTACTCAGAAGTAGCTGGAATGATAGCTGTAGGCAGTCTACCATTTTCAAGAGAGATATTGGTTTCTTGGTAGTCCTGAAATGTGCAAAGCCACGCTGCAGTATTTCTTCTAGACATGATTTCAATTAGAGGGCCTGGTTATCAGTCCCTATTGGCATTCTTTATAATAATCTGCTCTATGCAAATATGCAATATCATTAAAATGACATTATTATTCATGAATACATTTGGAATATCTCATTCATCATACATCCCTTAGAAAAACTAAAATAACAAACATAAGCAAGATCATTCATCTTTCTGGGATGTCGCAAATTGGAAGCATCATGACTAACCATTGTACTTTGCTTATGAAAACATTTATTTTCATTCTTATATTTTGTGGACTTTGAACCTTTTGAATGCAGTGGACAGAATGTTGCCTCAAACTACCAAAATAAATTGTGGATATTCTCTGCCATTCTCCTGAGGCAACAAACATCCTATCCAAAACTGCAGGTGGGGAAGCCATCTTCCCATAGGAAAACAATTCAGGATGTTTCTACTGAGGGATTTTTACCTTATAAACTCTATAACATCGTGGTATCATCCAAAGGTCACTCGACTGGAGCGGACTACATACATTTGTAACAAGTGGGACAGTAACACTAAGAGACATTTCACAGCTATCTAATACAAGGATAATCTTCCCAAACTATAGGAAAACATTCCTGTATACAAAGGGGGGAAAAAAATCATACTTTGAGTTTGGTGAGAGCTTAATTAAAAGCTATGGGAAATATATTCAATAAGAATG
Organism: Cnemophilus loriae; assembly: GCA_013397755.1. NCBI lineage: Eukaryota > Metazoa > Chordata > Aves > Passeriformes > Corvidae > Cnemophilus > Cnemophilus loriae. Next base: position 33,873 of record VZTF01002837.1, on the reverse strand, counting down.
GATCCTTTTAGAGAAATTTGCCTTCTAAAGAAATTTTATTAGAGAAAATAATTGTCAAGCTTAAATCTTCAGTGGCTATCAATCATCATAGCTCCATCTGTTTGAGTGCCATTACCCCAGTATACATTAACTGTGAGTCTGACCTTTCAGTGGCTGGGTACCAGCATGATAAAGAAAGATAATGAAGTACTCAAACAGATATGTATCATCTCAAAGATAATGTACAGTTTCAGATCAAATCATACTATTGATGGATAGATATAGGAGGCTCTGCATGTAGTTTTATTGCTGGGAAACCAGCAATAATCATGGCAGCAAGATTAACTTCTAGTCTTTTAAGAATGCCACCATGTAAAAACCACGTTTAAAAAAACTATATTAGAAAAGCCTTTGTATTTCTTGAATGGCTTAAATTAATTCCCTTATTGTAACTGTGGAAACCCTCTTTCACAAAAAGTAAAAGTGAGTAGCAGGCATGAGCAAACTTAGCTCAGGGGGATTTCAGAGTACAAATCTCCACCTTAACATTGATTTTTTTAATCTAGCTGAGGTAGGATCACTTCTGAACAATAGCACATTTTTTGAGCAGGCCAGTTGTATATCTGTACGTAGAATTCACAGATTAGGGCAGTCTCTTTCAGAATAAACTAAAACTCTTACAAACCTGAAATACCAGTTTTTACTTTATCACCACTTTTTTTCCTTTCCTCCCAAGAGAGGAAATTAATTCTATTAAAAATTGCTTCCATCTACAGTAACTTGGGATTGCATACTCATGTTCATGAGCTTTATGGTCACCAAATCTGTTATATTCAGATTCTAGAGATCACAACTGGTTCAGGTTAATTAATTTCTATACCTCTGTAATAGATGTTGCTCTGCTAATTCTGTGTATTCAATAAAAGAGATGATGAAAGACATCATGAAATATACTGGTAAAGTGAAAAAATGCAATGGCAATAGCTGTAAAAGGTACACTGTATTATGGTGAACACAATTAATAAACTTAATGTTATCTATAAAAAGACTCATCCTGCTCTCACCAGGGAAGCAGGCTGTGCTGTATGCTTGATCTATGGAGTCCTTCTGCAGTTTAATGTGACCAAACTAAATGATTTCCCCTGCATCTATTTACAGTATGCCCAAACAATGTCATTTCTGGGTGGACAGCTTGTATTAAGACAAAGAAATACAGGGGGAATGCTGAAAAATCGTAGGCTCGTGTATATAAGCACATGCCATAATGTTCAACATGTAATGCTTTTTCTTTTTGTCTCTCATATTCAAAATGACATGGGAAGACATCCAGATCCTAATTTATTCTTCTTCTTAATTATGCTCTACATGTGCAATGTGGTAGTTAGTGGTTAGTGGTGAAAAAGTATTTATTTCTAAAAATCTCCTTTGGAACTGAAACAAATTTCTTGTTTAGTGTCTTTATCATCCACAAAACAAGGAAATTGGGAGGGAGAATATACAATGGATATATTACAGCGTTATGCTTTTCTGTCATTTAAGTACTTTTGATACTTATGTATCAGCTTTCTAAGATGATGAACAGGCAAATTCATTTGTCTTCCATGTCTCAAAGGACATAACAGCATGCTGAATCAGCCCATTAAGTCTCATTGGTGCACATGTTGCCTTTCATCCTTTTCTATCTCTGATGAACCATGTACTGATGGAAATCAAAACACATAAGTGTGTGTAAGAAGAGTGAAAACTTGTTAGATGCTGAAATTACGAAAGAAAAAGCATTCAGAAAGAAAGACTCAGCATCATGCAGGGGCTGACATCCCTGTCCAGACCATACAGCACACGGCCATGGCTGCATCCTGCAGTCCGTTGGATCCCAGCCCCTGTCTAGGGAGGAATCGAAAAATGTAAAAGCCCTTTTACTTTCTCCTGAGCAAATTCAGACTCACCAGGCCTGTAATTGGGCCCAGCGTAAGGACTTGTGCTCCTGCCAATCCCATGTTGCCATATGTCCCCCTTTCTGAGCTGTCCCATGTTGCCATCTGTCCCCACGCCAGCCCGGCCGGTCAGGGCCATCTGTTTCTGCCTGACCCATCCCAAGGGGCCAGCTATCTCACCCCTTTCCAGGCTGGTGCAGCCACACACCTTGTCTGGAGGTACAAATTCCTACCAGTTGTGGATAAATATCTGCTAAAAGGGAAGAAAGCATGAGCAGCAGCTTAAAAAAATCAGTTTGTGCTGTCGGCATTTCTTAATCAGTGTGTAGCTGAAGTTTCATCATGAAAACGTTTCTCGCAAGTCCTCAAAAGTTCCAGCGTTGACATTTCGCTAAAACTCAGGTGGTGGAATTGGTACTGGGAGATGGTGGGAATTGTTCTTGCAACATACCAGTTAGTCTGGTGCCACGTAGGAGCTCATCTGGGAACACAAGAAATTTGAAAATCTGTTCCTGAACCTTCACAAAAGCCGTACATTGAGTCTCCCGAGTTATTAAGCTCATCTGCAATGAAGTACCATTAAGGTGGTAGCACACAAGGATATAAACCCATCTACTGACCAGCTTTTTGGAAAGTCTCAGTCTACAAATCTATATTTAACTGAATCAGTGGAAAAAATTGGAAGCACTTTTGAATTCCTCTCAAAAATCCATTTCCTTGGTCATTGTGGGCATTTAATTGTATCTATATGAGGGATGTGGGGAGAATTTTCCACTTTCCAGTGGCATATTCTCATATCTCTGCTCCCTACTGGGACAAAACACAGGCATGCGCCAGCTGTCCATTCTTCTTCCCTCCTACCTTCCCACAATCTGGTTTTCACAGTTAAGAAAACTGGAGGTGTGGACTGGACATGAGCCATCATTTTTCCTAGCAGGTAAGTCTAGACATAGCTTGTAATACCCTTCATACCAGTTCTCTTCCCTCATTTCCAATCTGTAGCACATTTTTACTTACTTATATTGAAATGAGTACTTTCGGAGCTTCAGTTTGATTGATGCCATGGAGAAATCAGTGTCATTATTGCTACAAAATATTTAGGGAGGGATTGTTTCAACATTCTGTCTGTTTATCCAATAAAATATTTTCCATGAAACAGTGGAGGTTAAAATATGAGATTTGAAATCCCATATGCATTGACGTAGGTGCTATAACTTCTGCTGATTTGAGAAGGGCCACAAAGCCACCCTGTGGTGAATATTCTGCTTGATCTATCTCTTTATATGTCTAATCTACTTAGGTGCTTCTAAAATTATCAACAATATTATCCTCATACTAAAGATACGAACCGAAACCTTATGCAAGTTTGAGTGTTTTATTTCACTGGAAAATAGAGTGTTAGTAAATCAAAGACACAAATAAATCTTTTTCTGAATTATTTTCATGAGGTTCAAGTTAGACATCTTTGGTTTAGCTCACAGCTGTATACTTACTCTGCGCTCTGCAGTAAAGGTCTTGGGTAGTTGTCAGATATTCTTTTGGCTTCAAAAAGCACGAAGAATCTTAAAATGATTTCACAATGTGTAATAAGGAATGATGAGTTGCACTGACAAACTAAAATTTGTATTTTAAACATTAGTACCACATGTTGTTAATGTTAAAAAGAAATTTATTCTTTAGCAGAAAATCTTCTGACTACTACGTCCACCTCAGAGTACTATCCTGTTCTTTTTTTAAAAGATTGCTGGTGAACATTGGAATATGGCTCTGTGTAAAGTTACAGCTATGATAAATGCAAGATTCCACTGAAAGCAGAGTCTGAACCCAGTCTGTGAAAAAAAACCAAAAAGAATAAGGAATTACCTGCTCAGCAGGATCATGTGTTACTACTTATTTCAGTAAGAGATGGTTACAACTGAGCTACTTCAGGTGAAAGCAGGGAATGGTGAAAGAATAACTCATTAGATCAAATGCTGTTTGTAAGCCTGCGGTTAAAGTCTGAATTCAGCTGAAGCTGGAGCCATTCTGCTTGACACTGCAGCCGAGATCTGGCATCATATCCCCCAGCAGTGGGAATCCACAGTACCAGCTATGACTGTTCATTCCCTGGCATGGCAGCTACACTGAACATAAAGCACGCAAGAAACGTGGCAAAGCTGGTGTCCTGGTGATGAGCTGAGTGACACCAACCCAGTGCTTTAGCTGCTTTTGCATCAGAAAACCAACCCAAGGCCAAAGTCATTGTGTTTGGAATTTCATTACTGTGGGCAGGCAGTGCTGCCGTGGATCGGGATGCAGGGAGTGAGTGCTGCCTGCCTGCTGCCCTGGCAGCAGATTGCACAGCCATGGTGAGATAGAGTTACCCACCAAAGAGCCTATGGTAGGTTTTGATAACATACGAACAGATGCTATCAAACCCTACCCAATGCTTCTGCAGCTCCAGGGAAGAGTGTGAAAAAGGGAGGAACAGGGGAAAGAAAATCCCAAGATGTAGTAGAGGTACATTATCGGTCATTCTGCTATGATGAATATGAACAGCAGGTAGTCCATTAAGCCCAGCCTTTTCACTGAACAATTGGAGGTCTGATAGCCATTAGAAGCAGGTCATATTTAATAGCAGTTGACTCCCTCAACTCTTTCTCCTTCGGTACATTTAAATGATTCTTTGGCAAGTGAATCGGCTTTGTTTCTCCCGCACAGGTTTGGGAGAGAGGATAAGGAAAGGCATTTATTTTTGCAGAACTGGATCTTTTGTCACCCACTCCCCTCTGAATCTCAACTACTATCTGCTAAGCCAAAATGAACTTTAATAAATGAGCTGAACTCATTAGCTATGTGAAGCTCATGCTTACAGTCATAATGATTTTAAAATGTGTGGCTGCATCTTGAAGAAGAACAGAGCTTGACATAATTTCAGTTATCAAATACTGGTAATTGACACAGAGACAGGCTGTGCTTTACACTGGGTTATAATTAATCCACTTCAGTGACCTCAAAGGCTGCACTTCTGAGAAATCTACCACTTACATTTTGATTCTTTGTCAACTACTTCAGCAGACATAAATTACAAATGAGGTACTAATGAAGTATTTCATCACCTGTTTACCTTCAGTGATCAGTTCCCTTACCCTAATTTACAGGAGGCACAATTTTTTTGAAGCTACTGTCAGCTGGAGCTGCCTTTTACTCTGAGCAGTTATAAATTAGCACATAGCTGTGCTTACTCTCACTGGCTCTTTGTTCTTGGTTTTAAAATACTACAGCATAGGAGGAAATTAGTTTATATTTAGAAACAGATGGGTAAGAAGAGAAAAAATTGTAATTTTTTTCTTGTCTTTTCTTTTATTTAAAGGCTCACTACATGGAAGGAAATTCCCCACTCTTATAAATACATCAAATGCTACTGCTGTGAGTGTGACTTTGTGTATTTACAGCAGTAGGGCATTTGACTCATTTTGAAATTAAACCCTGCCGTATTACCAATCACTTGGAATGATTTTACACGTGTACATGTCAAAGAATCACCTTGGTCTGCCAAGGTATTGCCACTGAAAACCTTACACTACACCTGCAATGCTCGTATAACTGACTAATTTAAAGTGGCAGGGCTCGATTCCCACATGCAGGCTGAAAAAACATGGAGAAAGGGATAATTTGAGGGTGAGTAAGCAACAATTTGACTTTCAGAGGCTGGAAGGTGAGACACAGCCATATCATCCTGACCTGCTGCTCTGATGCCTGTGGGCTGCTCCCAATCTGCTCGCACTCCTGCCAACATCTCCTCTCAGTCCCTGCAATACATTCCCATGGGTTTGGCACCATCCTCCTCCACGATGAAGGCTCTTTTTTTTCTTAAGCATCAGTGCTTTTACTCTCAACTGTTCCTTCTAGCAAACTGATCAGTTTTCTCCCACTTCCTCCGGCCAACACCGATGGTTCTCCTGATCTATGTTAGTGTGTCCAATATTCTCTCCCTTTTGGGCACTACCGTGAGGCCCACTGTATCTTTCAATCCAACAAAAGCTAAGTATTCTCCATGTTTTTGAGTGTGAGTGTTCCATATTTTATCAGCCTTCCTAACTCAGGAAAAAATTAAGAAAATTTCCTCATGTTTTTCCAGGGATCTAAGAGGAAGAGTGAAGAACTTTAATTACTGGGAAAGCTACACGAAATTTGTGAGTTGTGTTTAATTCTAGGCACTTCACATGAAAACCATTAATGGACTCACAGTTGGCTGGAGTTCAGGGCATACTTGCTTTTCAAGTCTGAACCAAAGCAGTGAAGGTAGTATGCGACAGATCATCTGGATTTCGTTGCACGTTGAGGTGAAACAGGAGGTTGCCTGACAAATGAGAGTAGAACATATTTGTTTATTTTTTGACGAGGTCCTTAATTGGGTCCTTTAGGGAGCGAACTGAAGAAAAGAGACAGAGAAACAGGCTCTCATGTTCTGAAGAAAGAGGTAGGTGCAAAAGGTGGGGAGAGATGAAGGATCTTGGGCAGTGCAGGGGCCTGCAGTACTGCCAGACATGAGGCAATGAAATGTACCTAAACATACAATTCTGTCTACACTTGAAAATTTCCTGCAGTAAATAAACCCAGAAGTTACTGCTTGCAGAAAATTATAATCTTATTCTTGGTGTACTTCCACTGACAAACACCCTCTAAAAACCAATCTGCAAACCTACAATACCAATAGCTGGAGTAGGAAGAGAGTGTAACGAAAGTACCAAGGAGCTCTTGGGCTCAACACCAGTGCAGAGACCTGGGGCTGCTGCGCCCCAGGGTCTCAATGCCACCAGAGGAGAGCAAACAGCCTGTGCCTAGGAGGAATCCCAGAGAGCCTCTCTGCAGAGATGCTGCTGGAGCCTGCAGGGACAAATGAAAATTCCAAGCACAATGTCCAGCACATGGGGACTCAAATGCACGTGCTTGTATGGTGGAACTGTACAGACCATGTGCCTTCAGAAGTTTCCTCCTAAGCCTGACTATGCATTCAGGTCCAGTTACAACAGAAAAGCCGCAGTGTAAGTTCCCACTGCACTGGTAACAAGAAATTTCTGAAATAATTTGCTTCTGTGTCAGTTTTGCTCTATCTTTTACAGACTGCAGTGCAGAGAGTAGGAAGGCACTTGAGACAACTCTACTGGAAGGCCATGCACACCAAACCCTGAACACCCTTCTCCAGACATCTCCAAGCTGGAAACCTGTTGCTGAGATTCATCACCCTGCATTAGGCAGGATCCACTCCATGATCATCGCTCCATGGAAAGTATGAGAAAACAAAAGACTGTGTTTGTCTTTTGAATATGCTATTTCCTGGACCTCACCACACCTCCTCTGTCTCTCTCAGCAGAGCTGATCACCTCTCAGATTGCTCAGGGCTGATCACACCTGGTGCAGCGAAAATGTGTGTCTTGGGGAAAAAAAAAGTCTGAAACAAAAAGTGTCAGCAAGACCACACCCACTAACAATTTCCATAGGTTTTCATTACTAATTGCTTTTCTATACAAGGCGGAAAATAGTTATTACTATAGCAACTATCACAACACATAATAGCTTTTTTTTAAAATAAGCTGTACTTTTTACAGGTACAGACACATCATGATGACACATATCTTTTTCTTTTGCAGTTTTGCAATAGTTGTGAGCAACATATGGAGGATCCAATATTTTCCTTTCAATATTGATGGGATACTGCATTTTGTGGTACTCCCTTTAATTAATGAAAATTTTATTTAGAAAATAATTCATTGGCAGGGGAAACCACAATGGAAACTAATTATACAGACTTTTAAAGGTAATGAAAGAGGGAGATGGCAGTGTGGACTGACTGTCCCTTTCCAGGAGTGAGTAAGGCTACAGAATAGCTTAATAAACCTGTCCTGTGAAGACAGACTGAGAGAGCTGGGGTTGTTCAGCCTGGAGAGGAAAAGGCTCTGGGGAGCAGAACTTATAACAACTTTCTACTACCTAAAGCAGGCTACAAAAGAGATGGAGAGGGACTTTGGACAAGGGCATGTAGTGATACGACAAGGGGGAATGGCTTTAAACTGAGAGAAAGCAGTTCAAGATTAGATAAAAGGAAGAAATTCTTTACTGTGAGGGTGGTGAGCCACAGGTACAGGTTGCCCAGAGAAGCTGTGGATGCCCCATTCCTGGAAGTCTTCAAGGCCAGGCTGGATGGGGCTTTGAGCAACCTGGTCTAGTGGAAGGTGTCCCTGCCTACAGCAGGGGGATCGAAACTAAATGATCTTTATGGTTCCTTTCAACTCAAACCACGATTTTGTCAGTCCTCAGCAATGCTGTTGAGTACTGTTCACATGCAGGATGCAACTACAGCTCATGTCTGCGGGCAAAAAGAAGAGGTTCATCCATCACCCAGCTCATGCCACTGCAAAAGCATCTCCTTTTTTCATAGATAATCCCAAGGCAAGGCACCAGTTGAGATGCAACTGAAGTCTGTCTACAGCTGCCATCTACTTCCTTCCTAGTCCAGAATGACAGGAAGAAAATTACTGACCACAAAATATTATTTTGCTGTATTTTCATTCCATCCAGTGGACACAGGCAGAAGGCAAACTTGGCCCACCTTAGTGAAGTGTGCCTTTCCTTTTGGGCTGTTAGACTGGGCTTAGTGCTTAACACTACCAGTTAAGACTAGTGCAGGCATGCAGGTAGAAACACGGGATGGACTTTCTGTTGACAGTGCAGAAGTGAAGCAAAAGCTACAATATCCTTCATATGCAGACAGAGATATGGTGATATCCTTTGATGCCTTGTACCTTCTGGATCTACCTTGAAGGAGAGAATTGTAAGGGCTGCAGGTGAAAGAACCTCAGATTTAGAGAAGCAGTTGGGGTCTTATGTGTTTCCAGGAGCTTGGACAAGATTAAACAGCCCACAGATTTCACATGCATCTGTGAAATCATTTAGCTCTAATTCTCTATTTTATTGATTTCTTCAGTAGTGATACGGCATTGTGCAACTTTTTACCAGGACTGACTGAATCTTAAAGACAAAAAAGAAATTGTTATTACAGTGTTAAGAACACTTTGTGTTGGAGAAATCTAGAAAATAACTTGCGCCCACCCCTAACGCCTGCATGGAAAAAGTCCATGCAACTAAAGCAATTTGGGTAAATCCAAACTCATCCTTTCCTTGCCCAGCTCAAAATATTTGAAAACACCAAAATTTCATGTAAAGGCCTGTATACCTTTCCTAGGATTCAAACTCAGCAAAGAGCTTAAGTCCATGCTTGATCATATGCACATGCTCAAGTTTTCTGCTGAATTGAAGCCTAAATTTGTTGTCCCTCCCAGCTTTGTGATTGTTACACAATTTCATTGTCAATCTGATTTTAAAAAAAGCCTATGAAAAGTGATAGAAAACAGAAGACTGTGTGTCTGTTTCTGTTTTAATAATCACATGTGCTTAGAAATTTTAATTATATAGTCATCAATTCTCATACACATAAAACCCTGGCTAACTTATTTTTATGAAATAATTTTTACTTTCCTCAGTCCTGTTGCTCACAAAACTGACAAATGTACATTTGTTACAAGTCAAGAATTATCTGAGAGGTAAATTTGATATTAATGGAACTAATGTGCTTTCTTTTAAAACATCTTTGGTTATTTCATTGCTTACCATAATTTAAGAGTTGGCTGCATAATGAGTGTTGCACTTTGGCAATTGCTAAAATGGTCTGTGTGTGGTCAAGACAGCTGTGTCTGTTGTTGCTGAACATAATGCTGACTTAAGTAACCAGTATCCACTTCAAGTAGGATTTCAAACCTTTTTGCTTTCTTTCGTTAATACCAGGTTACACAGACAGAAAAAAGGGGGACCAGTGCTGACCTGTCTTGCTTGTTGTTCTCGTAACTGAACAGCAGCAGATAGAGCAGGAACAGATTGCAATCTCTGCCTTCAAACCTTCAGCGAAGAACAGCAGCTGAGCAATTTCAGGATGTTGTGTTTTGGGGTTCATCTCCCCATCTAACAAAATGCTAATCCTCAAATGACTTCAATTTCCACTTCCAAAATGTTCTGAAGAAATCCCATGCTGTCTGGTGCAATGCTTTGGTCTTTGAGCTGCACAGAGGTGGTCTGATCCCTATCTCACTGGGAACTGGGAAACAATGTCACCCAAGTCAACATATAAGCAGTATATACAATATCTAAACTTGGCATGAGGGGAAAATTGCCCCATGATTACACCACTCGAGGAAGTGCTTTAAAAGCTAAGAAGAGAGATGGGGATCAAACAGATATAAAGGGCTCGAGGGCAGCTGTGCCAGCTGAGGAATTCATGCCTGAACAACAGCAGGCGGTGGCTGCTGCCTTCCCAACCAGGCTGCACCTCTGTCCGTGTCCTACACCAGCTGCCAGCACACACATCCGAGGGAAAAGCGCTGCCCACCGAGCTGGTGCCAAGCCTGCCTCTGCATTCCTTGCCCGCTTCAGGGGGCTGATTGGCACCCCGTGCCTCCCCAGGGAAAGCACAGGCCAGAGGCAGCTTTCATCACTGAGCCCTTTTCCCAGAATGACCTCCCCGCCGAGGGGCCACAGCGGTCCCGATGCCATACGTTATGTAATTTATATGTAAATGAGCTGGAGAATATGCACAAACGAGCTGCACATACATTGCTCCAGTGGATTCTACCATGCAGACTCTGGTTTCTATCAGAAGCATACACAGATGGGGTTTCTGCAGATTAAAGAAACCAAGATGTGATTGCTTTTAAAGAATGTACCTACTGATACAATGCTGAGAGAAAACAGGAAAGCGCTAAGTATTTGAGTCTTAAAATAACACTGTTTTTTCTAGTCATGAAATATTTTGAGCTATACCTCCTATTGCACTTACAAACATTTAGCCATTATTCAGGGAATATGACTGTTCAGATTTATTCCAACACATTCCAGAACACCCTTGTAAGATGAAATTTAACATCAAGTGAACAGCATGTCCTACATAAACCCTTTTTTTAAAGCAAATACTGGGGGGGAAAAATCAAGTCTTTTTTTAAATTAACCTTTCAAGGTCATGTTGGGATGAAGCCATTTCAATATATATCAAAGGGGTATAGAAATGTGCAGCTTACTGAAATGTGTTTTTATACAGTAAGAATATGTCCTCATTTTACATGGTTGAATCATACACAATAAACACATTTTCAAAGGTGACCTTGAAGCTACTATCCACATTTCTTAAATATTTGTCTTACAATTGAATCCATGCAAATATACGTGTGAAGAGCTTAATTTTTTTTCTCTAAACAAATAATGCAAATAATTTCTTTGTTATAAAATCAGTTTATTTCTGTTGGTTTCACTGGACCTACCGCAATTTGCACTAGCTGAAAATCTGGCCCTGATTCTTTAATCCACAGATATACTTTGTCATTGCAGTTTATATAAACATGAGGTCAGCTAGTACTTCCAGACCCAAATGAACTCCTTGATAGTTCAAACTCAGACTTCAGTTTTAAATCTGAATTTTGCTGTCACCATTTATCTTACAACTGACCACAAGTAGACATAGAACATTGCTGGGTTTTGTGGTATGGTTTTGTCTGGGGATTTTTAAATGTAAGTAAGCACTCTTTTTTTCTCCAGACACAAAAATTTAAGTGACCCATTAAAAGTTAGCATAGCTGAGTGTACTTCTCTTAATAAGCTTTGAAAGAGCATTCAGTAATAGCCCAAACAAACCTAGCATCCAACAGATTCTCATTGTTTGAGTCAATCCACATTATAAACTGTGCATAATGTCTTTTTAACAAATAGGACTATTTTCAAGCTATGGGAATGCAGGGAAGGCAGAGAAATAGGTGATTTTCTCTTTCATTCCATAATTTAAAATGCACACATGAGGTTGGACAGGATATAAGTCTTCTTTTAATGTGCAAAGACCAGCCCATAAGAAATTTGAAATAAAACAGTTATTCACAAATGTGGTTTCAAACACTGGTATTTTATACACAGTGTCAGTATTATTAATTTTGTCTTGCATTTCCCCAAATAATTCAAACTACTTTGTAGTCAAAACAGTCAGAAACATAAACTTGGTTCATTACTGCACGGCTACATGGGAAAGAAATGCAGAGGGTATTTCATGGTGGATAGCCTTGCTGAACACATTAGAAGAAGAGAGAAATACTTAATCCTCTTAAAACTATGGGGAGAATTTCAGTTGGCAAAATGATCATACGGGAATTTGACCATATGTTACCAACACCTCTATGAAATGCCCTGAAATGCAGTTTCTCAGGAATGAAACAGTTGACTACTGTATTGAGAGGTGAGAGAAGTGTAAAATAATAAATAGTCTAGAAAATAACATGAGGTGAAGACTGAAAATAGTAATGATCATACTACCCTATACTTTCAAAATACTTTTTATCTGGGAATTTCAAATGAATTTTTACATATGTAGTGCTATAATAGAGGCATGCATTATGCCAGTGTTACAGAGGAGTAAACTGAGGCATGGCAAATTTGCACCACTTGCTTTAGGCAACGCAGATGGTTAATAGGAATGTGGGGAATATAATTAGTAATTCTGTATTATACTGCGCTATTTTAATCACAAAACCTTTTTCCCTTTGACATGCTTCTTATGCATTTGGAAAGATTTATATGAAAAGTTGCAGGCACAAACCTATGAGGACTTTCCAAAGCCCTGTGCAGATTTAGGAGGAGTCTGGGTCCTAAATCACTGTAAGCACCTGGGTCTGAGTCTTGCAAAGCCAAACTGAAATGAAGAAACTCAGAACTTGTTTCCACACCAGCACATCACTGAGGTACTGTCTAGTTTAAAAACACAACATTCAGTTGATCCACTCTAGGTCCACTCACTAGCCAAGAAATGTTCTTGTGCTGAAAATGAGAAATTTTGCTGAGACAAAAAACACTGTACTACACTTTATTTCTGGTATCCGTTTTCAGCTCTATCTATGTTGTGTGCGTTACTCCAGATGACCACCTTCAGCAGTGGTCTAGAAGTTCCTTTGCTGCCTAGGAGTTGAAAAATGAGATCTACAGATTCCTTCAGAAACACTGCCCTTCATGGAATAATAGATGAGTTGTCATTATGCTTTGGTGTGGAAAGTTGCCGTCAGACTTGGCAATTCTGACTCCAAAAATCAAGCTTTGAGGTTTTCCTTAATGTTGAGGCTTACGATATAAATACAAAAGCAAAGATTAAGTTTTATAGGTAGTTTACCAGACTAAACATAGTTGTGAAAACTGTTAAAAAAAGAAAGATTCCAAACATAGCAACAACATCCACAGTGAAAAAATGAAAATTAGGAACTGCTGTCTACCAGCTCCACCACATGGTAAAGGAGCAATTTACAGTTTTCTTTCTAGAAGGAAGATAATTTCAATTTAAAATCTTAGTCTACCTCAATTTCTTCAACAGACACCTCTTCAGTGGAGGGGTCCCAGAGAGCAAAACTGTGCCAAAGGCACAAGTGAATTTAAAACAATAACTCATGGCCTGTCAGAGCAGACAGTCATATTTAGATGAAAAGCTGCAGGGTTGGAAAACATTTTCTTGCTTGTGTGTGGGACAGCAGAGATTGATTTCTTCTTGGAGTTCCTGTGCATGACCATAGCATACATAGTTAAACCAGAAAATCCCTGGCTCCAGGGTAGACAGACAAGACCACTGTGGTGTTACAAGTTTACCCTGCTGCTACTCCATGAGCCCACCAGTCCTTGGACTTTCCACGTCCTTTTGTACTCCGGAATGAGAAGAATACGAGACAGTAGACAGACACTCCAGCTGTGGCCTCACTTGTGTCACTCTCCCTGGAGATAAACTTCGCTCTATGAAGGAAACTTGCCTCTGCACTCCAAGGTGCACCCACTGTATATCCATCACCTCCATGAGAGAAGAGGGTCTTAGTGCAGAAGACAGATTAATCCATCTTGTGAAAAATATTTAAAGCATTAAACCCCTTGCTCAGAATACAATAGTCGTGACTGGCCCAAGACAGACCACCAGAGAGACGAGTGAATCTTCTNAAAAAAAAGAAAGAAAAAGTGTTTCTACAATGGCACTGCTACAGTAACTGTGTTTGTAAAAGTCTTAGCTGCTGTGTTCCTTGGTGTCTATATCTAGGGAACAGTTATATTTGATTCATTTGGAAACATCACTTTGTGACAAGGCACGAATTAGCATGTAAAGCTTGTCATGAAATGGACTCAAAATGAGGAGTTTTGTATAACCATCATAAGCAGAAACTGAAGCTGACTCACCAGCTTTTTCAAAGTTTTGCTTTTCAAATATCTCATGGCAGCAACAGTAGCTGTCAGATTATTGGTCAGTAGCTGCAGACTTCTGACTTGATAAGCACAGAAGTTTCTGCAGGGCTGCTTCTGATCTGCATTCACCTGGCACTATCCTAGCTCGTGAAGCATTGTATTCTTTTAAAAATGTATTTTAGGACTGAAGCACAGTTACATGCTGGTCTTTTGTGGTTTCATGTTTTTTTTACAAATAGCTCTGCGTTTTTAATATAATCTCACTAAGTGCATTCTAAGTAATTTTTCAAATTTAGAACAAACTTTATTTATTCGGATTGTGATACAGTATGTTTCTCCAGCTATTTCTGGCATTAAAAGATTTATGAGAGAATTCAGACATTGTATGGAGCTAGTGTTTTAAGTGGCATGGGCTCACCAGAGAAGACAGGGAATAAGGATTCCTAGGTTTATCTAACACAAGGCAGAAAATACTGGAATTCACATCTCCGTGAGAAAAGTCTGTGTGCTCGTGTGCCTCCATAAAAGCATGGCAGGGTGTCCGCGAGGCAGGACATGGGGAAAGTTACAAGACTATGCAGAACACCGGGTTTTGATCATTACTCTCTTGGCTTCTAGGTGTATTAGATTTTCCTGGCCACCGTTTTTCAACTCATTCAACAGTCATCTGCTTTCTCTAGGCAGTGATTTTTCATTGACTAATCATTCACAACTTACCATGAAATAAGCAGCCTCATAAACTTAACTAATATTTGCTTTAAGATAGTGCAGGAGAACCTGCCCCATGGGGGATAAAGTAAGAAAACACACACGTAGTAGGCTGGTGTGTTTCCACATCTGGAGATAAGAACACAGTGATAGAAGTGGCCACAAAACATTGAAATTTTTAAAATTAATAATTTGAACTTGTCAATTTAAAGAGAAGTGTAAAATTATTCTAGTGCCACTAAAAATTGTCTCTACTGGATCCAGATCAAATCTTGGGGTTTATTTTTTTCCAAAGTGTCTTTTCGTTCCAAGTTCTGTGCTGCATTTTGTGTTTTTTGCTTTCAAATCAAATTGCTTCCCTTTGGTAGTTTATTCTGAACTTCCACATGAGGTTCCACATCGCCTTCTATGTCATTTGATGTTCTGCCTGCCCACTGCTTTGTAAAATAAAAAAATAATTACTGGTTTCACAGTAAATTTGATCTCATAGTCTTTTTAATGAACAATTTATTTGTGTTGGTTCTGTTTAGTCCTGTTCTGGGATGGTATAAAATCACATGTAATGCGAAGAGCGGTTAAAAAAAAGAAACTTTTTACTTTGGCCTGGCTATCCAATTTTCAGAGTGCAGTAATCATTATGATGGATGTGGGAAGAGAAATAATGAGCCCTTTTACTTTATTTCTTTGCAGTCCATGGGTGGAAACCATGAAGCTTTTCAGTCTAATCATTCTTCACATCCATCCTTGATAAAATTCTCAGCAGTCAGCACAGATTTAAGAAGAAAAAAAGACACTGCCTGTCTTGTTTTTCAACATTTGGAAAGTTTTAAGCAACATTGCAGGTGGGAAGATGGTCACAAATATATTTTATTTGTCATAATTTCTCTCCAGATTTTAAAATGAAAAATGTAATGCAGACTCCAACATCAGAAAATATCTTGGAGCCCTTAAAAACTGAAAAAGTGAGACAAAACAGAACACGCAAAATATGTTTTATTTTTGCAGAAAATATTTATGTGAAATCAGGATTTAATTTTGATTAACTGTTTACAGGTCACGGCATCTGCAGTGCTGGAATGCCACGATATGCTGCAACATATTGAAGAGCAGATTTAGAATATTCATAGTCTGAGTATTGAAAAAATTAGGGAACTGAGACAAAAAAGGGAAAACACCAATTAGCGGAAAAGATGGGTCTATGTTTTTATTTGTCACTTAACCGATCTAATTCTAAGTTGAAGAGGCTCATAATTCTGATTATTCTCCCGAGAAAACTGTGAAATTCTATTTCAAATAAGAACTGTTCCTATGGCTTTTTCAGTGGGTCATTGGGTACAAGCTGAGCTGCTACAGGAAAAGAGAAAATTGTACTTTTAAGGTCAAACACTACAATGCAGGAGTTTACATTTCAGGATTTATATATAAACACAAATAATAAAATGCTGTACTCTAAAAGAAGCACCTTATAATAAGCCTCCTGAGGTATGCAATGTGCTGACAGACACTTTCCTTCCCTTGAAATGCTTTTAGTCCTTCTCCCACCAGGATGTGACAGGCTGACATTTGGAAGGGACCTTTATCACAGGAGCCTGCTGTTACCTCCAAACCTGCTGCTGCTGCTGCTGTCGGTGACAAAGGAGGCTGGATATTCTCACAGTCAATTGCTGCAATCTGTCATGTCTGATATTTGCAGTATGGGCTTTATTCCAGAGGATTTTGGTGCTCCCCACAGAGTCCAGCTGTGGGGCTGGCAACTGCTGCCATGGGCCCAGTCCAGAGGCCAGGACTACTGGTGGTGGGGTGGGACAGTGGATGGCGTGCGTGGCAGGGCTGGGGCTTTTCATACCTTGCAGAGGCAGCTGCCACCAAAATCATCAGCTCAGTTCTGACCATGACGAAGCCTCTGCTGATGGTAATGTCAGCGAGAGGAAGGAGGTGAGGGAAGCATCTGCAAGGGGTCTGGAGCAATGGGCACTGTCCCAAGACGAGAGGCAGGCTGGGCTGTCACACACCTCATAGATTTGAGGGAACCTTACAGAAAGGCTACAGCATGGGAGATAAGAGAGGTTTCAGAATGGGTTACACTGGGGAGATCAGAAGCTATGGACTTCCTGGTGGTGTCCTTAGTGGCCCCAGGACTGCATGGTTATATAACAGCAGGGAGAGCTTGCCAGGGTGGGCCACAAATAGGGCTTTCTCCTGCTTTTGGGACTTCCAGCACCACATCCCCAGCCGGCTGAACCAGCTCAGTCTCTCACCCATATCTGTGATGGTCACAATACACGGTCTCGCTGGGTGTTTTGCCTTGTCAACGTAATTATCTGTTGGTCTAAGGAGATGGGGTTTGCCTTACATATGATATGGAGCTAATATCAGAGCTACTATCAGAGCTAATGATTCTGATTTGGCTAATAGAGAAAAATAAATCCTTAACAAACAATTCATCGGGCCTATCTTTACATGTAGAGGAAATTAACAGCATAGCAGCAGTAGCATTTAGAGAAGCGTAGGGCTCTGTGGGCTGAGCATGGAATGCAGCTATTGGGAAAGACAGTCTGTCAGAGGGAGAGCTCTGTCTGATGCTTATGTGAATGTTAGTCCCTGAATTTAATGTCAGTCCTTATTTGCTGAGGAAATTTAAGTCCTAACCAGGTGCCAACCTGCCGGCCAGCCGTAACAATACATTATCCCCAGTTTTGGTTCTGCTCCAAACTAGCAGGTTTCTGACTCATAACATGTACTGACAAGCACAACTTCCTGAGCAGCACATGAGCAGCCACACTTCATTAGCATGACAAGCATGGACACAGAAAGCCCTGCAAAAATGTTATTGGATGGGAGGAAATTTAGAACAAATATATCAGTCATTAATAAAACAAGAAATGCAGAGAGTGGATATGCTGGTCTTTTCAATACATACAGTTCGCTGGGCTGACTTCCAAATTTCTAGTTGAAACTGGCAAAAGGTGAAGATAAAAGAGATGGCTTTTAGGTAAATCAGGTATGAAAACATTTTGATATTATATACAGAAAAAAAAAATTTCTTTGCACCCAACTATGGTTTTAATATAGGCTCAACAGATCGCTCTTATCAAAGAAGTGGTGAAAACTGACTGCAGCTACATACTGGCCACATTCTCAAGCAGCATCAATCTCTGTATCTGAACATCTCACATGACTTCAAAGGAAAACATAAGCCCTTCCTCCCTTTGCATCATTTATAGGGATTTGCTTTGGGTTTTATTTTTTCAACTAAGGGCAATTATGTTGGAAGGTCCGCATCAAAGAAAATGCCAACCTTAGGCCTTTTTGCACTATCCAGGACAGGGAGTGCAATGGATATTAATCTATTTAGGGTATCCCATCACATGCACTGGCCAGAGTATGTTTCACAATATTAATGGTGATGAGGTTAAAGCCTGTCTTTTCTTAGAAAACCTGGGTATCATCATAACCAGCTGTTCTGATTTGCTGACTATTTATTAACATCTTTAGTAATTATGTGTGGCAGACTTCATAAGGACACAATCATACAGCTTGTGTAAATTAATGCCCTCAATAAAACTTGCCTAGGCTTATGCACTTAGATCCTTTGTTCAAATGTGTTTTTCCCGTTAAAATATTTAGCTATTGCAGGCATCTGCCCCCTCTCGAGCACAGACTGTGCATGTTTTCTTTGCTTGTTCTGCATGAGAAGCTCTCATTGACCCAAATAAGGGCTCGGTGCATGGGCCATATGCTAAGACTATGGAAATTGCTTTTAGAATATGTCGATTTTCCATACCCAAATCATAACTGCAGTGTGAGTGTCATTGTCCTTCACACATGGATAAAACTGCACCACTGGAGTCAGTGGAATTTTTGTCTCTAAGTAAAATGAGAGGATGCTTTCATGCCCATTGCCCCTTGGGAAGCTCTGAGCTGCCTCTGATTTCACTGACCAAGAATGTTGTGCACAGTCCTGTGGTCTCTTCTCAGGTCAGATGTCCCCAGGGAGGGGGCCCTCATCATCTAGCTGGAAGGAGCTCTGAATAATGCCAGTTCACTTTGCTTGTCCAAAATCTCCTCACATTTCACAGTGAGTACATTAAGGTTTGGGGTGAAGCCTTTCTTGAATGCCTGGTCAGGTACAGTCCAGGCGACATAATTTGTTGCATTACAACATAGGAATTATCTCACCTTGCTTTTGCTTTCTGAAGGTTGAGCACCTTGCATGCTTCAGTTGTGTAATCCTCTGTATTAAGTGAGGAGATACAAGCCCCATCTCAGGGTTACTCATCCCACCTTTGGTTAAGAATAGCAGAATTTAGCAATGAAAATTTTATCTGTTAAGTACAATTATCCAATTCAGAAATTACTTCAGAACCTGCTTTAGAAATGGCCATAGATTCACTACTAGATCTTTCCCTTGACCCACACTTCCCAAATTTCAGTTTGAATGGGCATATAAGTCCAGGTTTAAAAGACATTTTTATAGCAGGGAGAGTACTGTCTTGGTATGGAGAGTTGAATAATATCATTGCTTATTCTCAAACTATACCCATGTTCTGTCTCAGAGAGGGTTGCCTTACATTAAAACAATTCCTTTATAAACACTTTGCTCTGAGCTCAGCAGCTCTAAATTATGCATTCAGCAATGTACTCTGTTAATCCGCTGTTGTGACATCTTGTTTCTAGCTCCGTAAGCCTACACCCGCGTGTACACAAACACATGCACACTTGGGCATACACATTTGCAAAACATGTCCATGGGTCTCAGTGCCAGAACATCAGCCCGGTAGAGCCGCTTTGTTTTTCCATAGATGCACTTCAGCATAGCTGCACCAAGTCGGAGCTCCCCACAAGCTGTGCCGCAGCAGACTTCTACCTCTGGCAGAGCACAGCTGTGTGAGCCATGAGGGTAAGAGGGGAGCTCGTGCTGATGGGAACTCCCATGGCAACTCTGGGGGCTGGGAACTCTGGTCACTAAGAGGTGGGCAAAGCCACTCTCCCGTTTCACATCAGACAAAGCCAAGTTCCTTAATGTCGCTATACTGTTTCAGTTTCATGTTTCTAGTGACCATAGATTTCACTTGTCATACACCTCTGCTCAAAATGAGTGAAGGGTGCACAGAGAATACAGCAGCACATGTGTCTGCACTCCCTTTGTAATGATGCAAATGACAATGCAAAATGAAAGACAAGGGCAAATTATGTACCTTGGGGCAGATTGTGAGACTTTACAGGCAACATTGATTAATTGCTGACATAAACAGCCTGATTAACTTAGCGAGATTGTAATCAGTTCTCAAGCCTTTTGTTTGCACAACAGTAAATCAAAGGAAAGTGAAAATGCAGAAATTAGATTTGTATGTTTCTGTATGTCTGTATATACATATACAGAGATACATCTCCACAACATAGGTAGAAGGGAGGAATAAATATCAGCAAGGAAAGCCTGCTGGTTTTCCTTACATTATCAAATGCGTAGACAAACCAGTGATTTATTTTCCATATTTTAGATGCAACTACTCAATGTGTGCTGTGCAGCTGTGACATAAAACTTCTTTCAAAGACGGCTAACGCTAAAGAAAGATATTGCAAATATGTGACCTGTGCTCTGGTTTTGTAAAATATTTTTTTAATTTCATCGCTCCAGGATAGAGCTTTATAACTTAAGCCAGAATCGTTGAAAAATGTTGCTGCTTTGCTACTGCAGGCAAAATCTGTACAGAATAGGATTTATAATATATACAAACTCTCAGACAGTTCTTTTAAACTTACGGAAACTCCTATAATAGAGTTTTACTGAAGTCCAAAATAAGTCCTGGCCAAAGTTTTTGCTGAATATGTTGAATTCTAAAGCAGGCCTCAGTCTCAGCATGATTTTCCTACTGTCTCCTGAACAAAAACCACCTTATATTCCACCCAGGAGCATAACCCATAAAACATGCACAAAAAGATGTATAGAAATCCATCTCTCCCAGCCTAATGAATTTAATCAAGATCAACAGTTGTGTGAGATCAGTTTTGGCAGAAACTTGTGCAGGTGCAGATTTCTATTGTTGTTCAGTCGAACCATTGAACAGGAGCTCTCTTGTGCTAGAATAACCTCTACCTTTCTTTCTGACGTTTTAATGAGTGAGTGGCGTATGTTTTAGACGGAATATCGTGCATGACACAAAGCACACACACCGCGACAGACACCATAGGATTCACAGGGTGGGTTTTTTGTAAACTTTTTGAAAGTCAATATACCGGCTCCTGTCCTACAACTGTCTTAGCTGGAGATTCTGAATAAGAAAGATATTACCTGGGTAAAGAGGGTGTGTAGGCAGGAGAAAACACACAGAAAAGGGTGTTTGTCTACAACGTTCTTCCCACAGTGAGGGTGTATTCATGTCATACTGCACCCAGTGTTGTTTGTACCAGCCAAGGAAGACATTTGCAGCCAGGTATCCCCCATTTTCCTCCTTCTCCTTGCCTTCCAGCACTGTCACTACCTCCTACTGACAGTTTCCTGCCACTGCTATATAGATATGTTAGAGCCCATTTTCCAGGTACAACAGCAGAAATCAAGGTTTTGGCAAAAATGTCCCCTGCTGCATCCTGCCCGTGCTGGGGCTTTTATGCACCCATATGTCCTAAGGGGATGGGGAAGCTCCTCCAAAGGAAGATTCCTGTGTTTCCTGCTTGTTGCTGACATCAAAAAACACAGATATTTTCTTCATGGTAGCTTCCTTTTTGAGTACTGTAGGTCCTTCAGCACAACCCTTCAGCTGAGAATGCCTTGGCCTAGGGGCGAGCACGGGGCTGGTGTTGCCAGGCAGACGTACCCAGCTCGTAGCTGGGGACTGATCCAGAACCCACCGAAGTGAGTGGAAAGATGGTCATTGACTCTAGTGAAGTCTGGGTTTTTCCCTGTGGAAAATATTCTTGCTGTGAACTACACACAGGGAAATTCCATTTATAGAGGAGTTAAATGAAATGCTCACATTGCTTCAATCCATGAGTAAATTGCGTTTCTACTTATAATTAATTTCGCCTTCTAGGCCCCAGTCCAGTCAGACACTTAAGCACCTGCATATCTTTTAGCTGATGAATAATTCTCTCAGAGACAGTGTTACCAGGTTGCTTAATCTGGGCAGAAGTGAAAGTCTTTTCAGTGAAAAATAAGGAGGATTTATTTATTTTACTCAGAGATATATGATCTGTACAATCTTGCAGTAGCATGTGATTAAAAAAATCGTGACATTTCCAATCATACTTTTACTGCCTGCATGGTTAGGAAATTAGCTAGCTTCACTTTTAATATGTAAACATATCACTTGGTTCTTTTCTAGAAATTACACAATTCAATCCTTTTTTAGCTAATATTCTCCATTCATTTGCGTGTCACACAGATTTGCAAAAAGCGTTGTTTAGATATGTTACATTTTATAGCATGTTCTTGTTTAATAGAATTATAAGAGAAAGTTAAAATGCAATTTTATTTTCAGCTGCTCACAGATGGCATCTTATGTTGCCAAAATCACCTAATGTAACTTTCGTCTGCTTGCAAAATCCGGAGTTTATTTCTTGAGATCTAAATTGCATGTAATAAGCATTAGTGTGTCTACATCAGCTATATCTGATAGCTGAATTTTCAGATTTAGAGATGTATCTGTCCTTTTAGTTTATTTTTGTCCCCCAACTGCAAAAGTAAACTTCAAAACCATTGCTTTGGTTAGTCCAAGTATTTGAGCTTCCCGGTGGTTGCTGCCATATGAAAACATACATATATATTTAAATACATGCTGCACTTTCCCTGCCCCAGACAGACATCTGGCCATTTCCCATCTGCTGACTGTGACCTGAAGCATTTTTCTGTCTCTCTCTTATTAGTTTGGGCTTTTGCTGAGGTTCAGTAGCTCACACATGCTGATCCATCGATTGGTTTTTTTGGCAAACAGGTCCATCATTAACAATCAGAAACTATAGCATCTGCTAACTTAAATGAGAACCACATCCTGTTGTACATTAGGTGTTTAGCAGTGTGGGCATTTATCAAAACAAGGATTAAGTGAAATACACATGTGCATAATGTTACAGATATTTCAGGCTATAAATAACACATTTCATTTCTCTTCATCTTTAAACTCACATATGCATTTCACCATAGGGAAAAAATTTATCTAAATCTTTCTGGATAGTTTAGCACTGGAAACCTTGGTCAACACAATACTTGTCTGTTAAAATCATTTGCTTGCCTTTTTATGCTGGGTGGGCTGCCCCTACCAGCAAACACAAAAAAACTATGGGAGGTTTGAAGTCTGCAGAACTGTTGTAGCATACCTCAGTGGCATGCAGCCCATGTGGGTTTTTGCTTCCAGCACCTCAGAATTGCAAAGTAATGATTTAATTTCATTCAGAAACATATTTTCAATATTTTACTGGTACAAGCAACAGCATGAATTGCCCCAAACTTTAAAAAGTACCCCTAGTGGAAAGGAAACATTTTTTTAAACATTAATATTTAGAGATTAAAATCACACTGCCAGATTTGGACTGGTTAGATGACGTGGGCATTTGTTACTCACAAATTGGTTAATGGCCCAACACTTAACAGATATACACCAAAAAAGTTCAGTTAGAGACTGGTGTTGGGGGGGTTCCAATCTGATGGTTTACTTACTTATTCCTAGAAAAACTGGCACTCGAAGAAAACAGCAAGTATCAACAAGACTTGAAAAAATTCAAGCTTTGAAATAAAATTTCTCTTAAACCATGAGAGCATGCGAAGCTCCAGGAAGGCAAGGTAGAAGCAGAGACTGACAGTGTCCTCCCACTTCGCAACACAACCACCTGGCAAAATCGGCAGCTGTCTCTGCTCCCAGGAAAGTGGCTCTGGGTACCTGCATCCCTTTTAGAAGCTCGTGTCTCAGGTTGTAATGGACATGTAATGTATGCCAGTTTCATCAAAACCTGTCTGCATTATCAGTAAAGAAGGAAAGAAGTTTAATCACAAATAACTTAAGACCAAGTGGAGGCTGGATGAAAAGCTTATTGAAGTCAATGGGAAGGCTCCCGTTGGCTCCTCTGAGGGGTGGGTTGGGTCCCAGCTTCAGACCTCTGAAACAAATGCAAAATTTGTTTAGTTTTGTGCTTTTGAACATCTCTGTATTTTCCAAACAGAGGTCACAAACAGCTGTGTGTCTGTTTCTGTGATCCTCTATTCTTATGAAGTCTTTCCAGCTCTTCTATCAGTAAACTTGT
Source organism: Cnemophilus loriae (assembly GCA_013397755.1). Taxonomy (NCBI): domain Eukaryota; kingdom Metazoa; phylum Chordata; class Aves; order Passeriformes; family Corvidae; genus Cnemophilus; species Cnemophilus loriae. The sequence continues at coordinate 9,742 of VZTF01002837.1, read as the reverse complement.
TGTAATATATTTCATGCTTAGTCTTCAAAGAAATGTTAACATTCACAGATAAAAGACTCTGTACGCTGTCCATGCCACAACTGTCACCAGAAACCCAGGAACGATGACATGAGCGGATGATAAATATCCTTACACAAAAAAACTATTTTTCACGGGAGCCATAAGCAAACCTTTGTTGCCCTCTCTATCTGTGAACCAATGGACATGTCCTCCCATGGTGATGCCTTTGGGCCGGCTGACGCCAGGCGACAGAGCAAAGCCCCCGCCCAGGGTCTGATCTGCCATGGGGAGTGGGAGAGGCAAGTCAGCAGCGTGCCAGTCATTGACTCCCTGCCGAAAGCACACCGTCTCCCACATCAAAAAGGCACCAGGAGCCTTCACACAGGTCTGCACAGTATAATGGGCAGATTTTCGTCGAGGGTTCGGAAGACAAATGAAGCTTTTATCTGCTTTCCAGCCCTCTGCAATAGGAGTTTATGTTAAAGCCACTTAACTGTCTAGAGTGCGGCCCTGTGGATTACCTGTGTGTGTGAATCGAGTACATTACCTGATCACATGAGCGCCGGGGATAAGTTTTCTATAACTAGCTTTTCTTTGAAGGGATCTTCAGCTACTTCAGGATTCTCACAAAGAAGTGCCCCAAAAGAGTCAGGATTAAGAATAACCAATCCTTCACTTTGGCTTGTGTTTCTCTGGCCTCATTTATTTAGCTTTACTTACTTACTTGGTCACTTATTTGTGTGTCATAACAGCGGCATGGGGAATAAACCTTCCAAAGTATGCAGCTCCTATAACCTTTACAGCACCATGGGTTAAATATTACATAAAGAAGGGAGTGAGTATCATAAAAGGAAATAACTCTTTCTGGACTGCAATTCGAAAGACTGTTGGTAATTTTATAAGAGTTCTGAATTTCAATTGCTAGAGTTAAAAATATTATTCTACCACACCTTTTTTTTTTTTTTTAAACCACATTAAGAATAATTAGTTCTGCAGAACATATTAAAATTAAAATAACGATGAGGGATGTACAAGCTATTTAAAAACACTTTGGATGATACACCCTTTTTCAGGAAATTGCACATGAAGGAGCAGAATTGGGGAAGTTTGAACATATGAGTCTGTGTTTAGGGGGTCTGGTGAGCTCTCTCTCCAGGCTTTGAGCTTACCCCACACATGGTGCTGTCTTGGGATCCCCTCAAAAACTGCTCTCCCACCCCCAATTCTTTACCCCTTTTTCACTGCTGGAGGACATACCTATGTGTACTGTCACCATTACAGGTGGGGTGAGCTCTTAGGGGCTGAGAGCACAAGGTTCCTCCACGCCACCACCACCTCCACTAATGCGTCACTCCAGCCACTGAAGCTTGGCTACCCTTTCCCTGGAGATATCCAGCAGCCCATCCTCTGGGATAGTAGCCATGCTACAGTGTATGGCAGCTCACCGTTTTTGTTCTGAAAATACCAGTTTCCTTTTGTTACCCAGCTGTCACAGAGCAGTTGTGGGCATTCAGAAGCCTCTGGTGGCCAGTGGGTGAACCTATTTTCCTCTTGCTAGCAGTTTCAAGGGGAGACAAGCACTCTCAGTCCCCTGAGAAGATGTTTTGTTTGACAAGAGGCAATGTGATGAGGAGGAGTGGAACTGCTCATCCCAAAGTTCTCAAGACCTGTTAAAAACAAAGCATGAGAGAAGGGATTAATAGGGTCAAGCTGCCTTTCTCACCAAAAAAGCAATGGAAAGCAAAAGGAGAGACATCCCAAACCTTCAGAGCGTATGAGCTGGAGAGTTTGAAGGGAATATTTTTGAAGGAGAAAAGAATTAATTTTTCTGATCAGCAGGTTTTCTTTCTCTAGTGACAAATTTAAGGTTACTTTATAATGTTCCTTAAAATCTGAAAACTGTCTGCTGTCTGAAAAGTGACTCCAGCACTGTGCCCACTGCCTTGTTCACACTGAGTGGTTGCTTTGTGTACAAGAGCCTGTCTTTCTTGGAAAGACATTACAGTTTTTTCTTCCTTGTCGTGTTCTAATAAATTAAAAGGCCATTTTGACTGCAAGTCAGTACTTCTGTATAGAAATAACATAACTCATCACTCATCACTAGCAATAATACACTGCCTGAAGACATTCCTTTGTCAAGCCTGTTGGTGATCAGTTTATGCCCTAAAGGATTTACTCATGACTCAAGGTAATGCAATTTCAGATGATATTTTTATTCATAAAAGTACAATCTCCCTTTGAAAGAATCTGAACTAATCACTCTAGTTACGTCTTGTGACAGTGAGACACCTTCTCGTCAGAACTAAATAAAGCCAAACTCCAGACTGACAGGATGGACTGGCTGTGACAGACAGCGAGCAGGGCAGGACAGATGGAGAGAAGAAAGACTAAGGAAGCATGTTACACACCCCTTGCTTGCTGTCTGCAGCATAAAATGACACACAACTCCACTACAGTGATATATCCCTATTCTTCCATAGATTTTTGTACTTATGGTGAATAAAATACAAAAGTGTCATTCCTGTTTTCTGCACTTCCTTCTTTCTTGTTCTTGGATAAATTTAATAAAAACAAACCCACAAACCATACAACTGCTTTTTTTTACTTGTTTATAAACCCTGCTTTCTCAGTATTTTTTTTCCTGAGAATTATGTCTAGTCATTTGGTAGTTTCTCATCAACTTAAGTAAATAAATAAACAAGAGATCTTTTCCTAGGAGACTCTGTGGTTGCATTGTGTAATTAAATAGAAAACATTTGGCAGGTTTGGCTAAACAATGACTGTGCTTCCAAATGCTGATGGTGTAAATCAAACTGAAGGAAAACATGCCATGTTTGTCCATTTCATAAGGACAATGAGGGTCTTATGGTGTTATTTTATGCTTGGATTTGGCCTTAATTCTTTTAATTTTGTACAAAGAAGATGACCAAATCTGAAAAGATCTGGAAAGACTGCAGTCTTGCCAATTAAATCTGCAGAAAAGCTGAGCTGATTACTTCAATTTAACTGCACAGTTGGCACTGTGCTTGTATTTCAATACTTCAGTTGCCTTTGGCAATGAGATGAGAATAAAATGTATCTCTGAACTAACAACCAGCATCTTATTCTCAGAAATGTAACTACAGTTGTGTAAAATCTTTAAAATACGTGAAAACAAAAAGGGACTTTGCAGAGCCACGTGTCCACAGCTCTTTGTCAGTCATTTCTGCTTTGCACTGAGATGCACATGTGCTAGGTACTTGAGTTTGCAAAAGTAGATGCTGACTTTGAGCCCCATTTTGTGAAGATCAGGCCCTTAGTATCAATTTGGTATAGAAAGAGTGAAAATCTACAGACAAAACAAAGATTAGAGCTTGAAATGCACCACTTCTCCCTTCGGAAAGAGTCTGCCAGAAAGCACAGTAAATTTAGTCACAGTACAATGCCTATTACTCTCAGCGCGTGATTAAAGCTGCTTTCCCTTGGACCACACACACATGTAGTCTGTGCCCCTCTTGGGAGAAATGTCTCCTTCTGCCCACGGCCCAGATGAATTATAGTCACAACCGCTTTGAAGACTTACAGAACACACAAAAGGGCAACCTGAAACAAGAATGGTATTTCCCTGAAATGCATCTCTTCTCAATGAAGGCATTTTCTAGGGAATATCCAAGATATGATTGCAGTTTACTGAGACAATGCTCATTATTATGAAGGCATTTCAGAAAGGACTTGAATTTCTCATTGCTCTAAATCCCATGACTTTATAACCTGGTGCAAAAATCCTGGGGAAAAGGTATGGGAAGCTGTGGGATGATAGATCCTCGTGGTGTTTTCTGACATTATGGGTTTGACTCTGTGACACGGCAGAAATCATCCATAGTGTCCCCATTCCGGCTGAAACCTCCCTGTCCTCACTCCCATGGCTGAATAAATACATCCATCAGGGAATTTGTTCTGTGCATGATCTCTTTTCCCTGGGGAGTTGCTAACAGGTTTTTAAACGCGGTGCTTTAGATCTGGGCTTCTACTCAGAAAAATATATTCACAGAATTTAGTGTGTCCCTACAAGTTTGTTCTCTAGGTACTTGAATTTTGGGCTAGCTCACCCACCTCAGGATCTGGGATGATCCTACATTCCACTTTAACCTAAGTGGGAATTTGCTGTCTTTTCAACAAGGAAGGAGACTTCACTGTGTCAGTGTAGACAGTCTGTTTGTATTTTTCTGCAAAAGCTGCAATCCCCCGGGAAGGACTGTAGCACAAAATGGCAGTGGGAAGGGCCCTGTCAGCAGAAGTGGTCATATGTACCATGCAATGAGTCGCGGGTCAGTGGAGATGAGATATTGCTATGAAATAAAATTTCTTCTAAGACTCGGTTTGTCAAATCTGCATTCTACTCCCACAGCTTCCTCAGTGTCAGGGAATATTATGGAGCAGATCATCTTGAGCACCATCATGCAGCACATACAGGACAACCAGGACATCAGGCCCAGCCAGCATGGGTTTGCGAAAGGCAGGTCCTGCTTCACCAACCTGGTCTCCTTTTTTGACCAGGTAACCTGCAAGTGGATGAGGGAAAGGCTGTGGATGTAGTCTCTCTGGACTTTAGTAAGGCCTTCAGTACTGTCTCCCACAGCATTTTCCTAGAGAAGCTGGTAGCTTGCAGCTCTTCTCTGGTTTATAAGCCATCTGAATGGCTGGGCCCAGAGAATGGTGGGGAATGGAGTTACATCCACTTGAGGGCTGGTCACAAGTAATGTTTCCCAAGGCTCAGTATTTGGGCCAGCCCACTTTAATATCTTTATTGATGATCTGGCCTGAGGGATTGCGTGCACTCTCAGTCAGTTTGCAGACAACACCAAGCTGGGCAGGAGTGTTGATCTGCTGGAGGGCAGGAAGGCCCTGCAGAGGGATCTGGGCAGGCTGGATCAAAGGGCCAGGGCCAATTATATGAGGTTCAACAAGGCCAAGTGCCAGGTCCTGCACTGGGGTCTCAACAACCCCAGGCAGTGCTACAGGCTGGGGGCAGTGGCTGGAAATCTGCCTGGCGGAAAAGGATCTGGAGTGCTGGTCAGCAGCAACTGAACAGGATCCAGCGTGTGGACAGGTGGCCAAGAAGGCCAGTGGCATCCTGGCCTGGATCAGCAATGGTGTGGCCAGCAGGACCAGGGCAGTGACCGTCCCCCTGTACTGGGCACTGGTGGGGGCACACCTTGAATTCAGGGTTCAGTTCTGGGCCCCTCACTACGAGAAAGACATTGAGGGGCTGGAGCACGTCCAGAGAAGGGCAACGGAGCTGGGGAAGGGAATAAGTCATCTGAGGAGCAGCTGAAGGTGCTGGGAGTGTTCAGCCTGGAGAAAAGGAGGCTCAGGGGGACCCTGCCACTCTCTACAACTGCCTGAAAGGAGGTTGTGGCCAGGTGGGGATTGGCCTCTTCTGCCAGGCAACCAGCAACAGGGTGAGAGGACATAGGTTCGAGTTGTGCTAGTGGAGGTTCAGGCTGGACATCAGGAAGAATTTTTTCATTGAAAAGGTGGTTAAGCATGAAAAAAACCTGCCCAGGGATGTGGTAGAATCACCGTTCTTGGAATTGTTAAAGATACAACTGGACATGGCTCTCAGTGCCATGATCTTGTTATTGAGGTGGTGGGCAGTCAATGGTTGGACTTGATGATCTTGGAGGTCTTTTCTAATCTTAATGATTCTATGATTCTATGAACTATGGGGTTCAGGTTAGGCATTGCTTTGGCTATGGTTTGCTTTGGGAATCTGGAAGAGGCATCTATAAAAGCAGGATCTTCTCCAGCAGGTTGCCCAAGTTAAGACAAACCTGGACAGCCCTTCTGAAAGCTCTTCCTACTGATGTTTTTATGATACAGTATTGAAGCCTAAAGGGTTTTAATAAGTTTAAATAAGGTTGCTTTAAGGCAGCAAATTTTCCAATTTTATATCAGGTGGCTCCTCAGACTTTGCGAGTAGATCAAACCCACCATTTGTAATTTATTTCCAGTGAAAAAAAGGTACATTGAGTGAAGTATTTGCTCTCCATTGAAAATTTCAATACTCAGTTATACCCAAAGAGGAAAAGGCCTAAACCTGAAAAGATTCTGGGGTTTGTGCAAAAACCGTAAAATGTTGTTTTGGAGATGATGCCACCACACCTAATCAGAGATGCATTTCAGTTACTTCAAGCCTCCGCACAGTTTAAGGGACAGGTTCCAGACCAAAGGACCTCTTTCACAATGCAGCAAGGACTACTACTAGTAAGTTCTTGTCCCTCAGCTAGACGCCTGCTCTGCAGGATACTTTTCTTGCAGTAGATGGTGAATGTATGTGGCATTATAGTCACAATTCTTACAAGGTTCCGTGGAAGTGTTTTAAATTCACTATTTGGTGTGTCAAAAGATTCCTAGGGGAAATAAAAATAATCCCAAATTGGTCCTAGTTAAAAGTCTGACAGGTGGATTTACCGCTATTTTCTATGTATTTGGCCTTCATATGTAATCCTTTATGAATTTTGACATGTGTTTTGACAACTTATTGAAGTCAGGCTCTCGAGGTTTTCCCAGGCATCCCAGGGGAGCAGGTGATGTATAACAAACCCTTTTGGTCCCATTCTTGTGGGAGGTGTTTAGAGAACCCAAATTCCCAGCTGCCAGTGGAGGCACTGAGTGTTATACTGAAGACTGAACACAGAAGAACACTGTGGTAAATAGAAAAGTTTGCCCACTCTAAACTCTGCATCAGAGTTAAGCTTACTTTGTTGCTAATCTTAATCACAGATCAAATGATCAAATCAAATATGACTTTTGCTTTAAATTAAACCAATTTTTATACAGAAACGTACGTAATGAATGTATTCTTAATACATTTATGATCTTTATGTTACATGCCATTGTTAAAAATAAAATATAAGAAATATTAAAAGGTCATCGTTTATTGTAGTAAATTCCCTCATTTTCTGAAGAGCTTGAAAAATGGAATTTGGGTATTTCTACAAGATTTTTTTCAATTCTCATTCATTTACGATTATACTTCTGGTATTTTGATTACATCTAGTTTCTGTCTAAATTACCAGTCCAATAATCAGAGTGTATAATTCAAATATGTATATTACCTGATTTTACCTGATTTCTCAGGAAATGTTAATAATTTTGTAGAACTTGCATAGAAGTCATTAGTGTAGATCAAATTTTTTCGTGTGGGGTGCATGGAAAGCAGGAACTGGTATTATCAAGGGTTTCTCAGTGTTCTTGACGCAGCAGTCTACATCGCTGGGGTTATGTGGCCACCATGTGGTAACACAGTGAAAATTTAAACTGAATTTTTTCTTTTACTGTGCATGTAATTTTTCTGTAAATGACTCGCAGAAGTGCATACATTCATTTTCTCGAGGACATTCCTTGAATGATTTTCTCTTCATTTACAGAATTAAATCGTTAAAAAAATTGGCAATTTACATTGCAGTACCTGAGTCGCAGTACCTGAGTCACAGTACAGGAATTACCCTTGCAATGGAATTTCATCTGTCTGCATGAAAGGCAACTATTTAGGGAAGAAAATAATTCCTGCATAACTTCCAAATCCACTGACGATTATATAGAATAGCCCAGTACCTGCACATCAGTTCATAGACAGAAAATTACGGCATTGAAAAGATGTGGAAAACATATGTTTGAATTTGAATGACAATATAGTTTAATAGAGAGCTGTTAGACATCTCTCAGGAGTAGCAGGTGGGCCCTGAAGAAGTAGGAAACAGCTCAGAAAACCTTCAGCTCCTTCAGCTCCAGAAAACAACTTCTTCATTCATCTTTTTTGCATAAATTGAGAATCCAGTTTCTAAATTCCTTTGGATGAACACAAGTAATAATGTCAAGTATATAAATGGTGATTTTTCTTTTCTGTACAAGTGGTAACTAATCTTAATTTCTGGTGACATGGTTATCTTTACTGTTCAACAACAGGAAACCTGAGAAAGAAGGTAGATGAGGGTCCTACAAGGATCTATGAATCGAAAGGTGAAGGCAGACACATTGGCCTTGCAGTGACTGTGCATGGCCTGGTTCTCCCAGCCACCAGTACCATGAAACACATAAAATAAAATGCATCTGTCCACAACAGGATGGAGTTTCTCTGAATATCCAGCTAGAAATAACACCACAAAGATGGAATTCTGGAGTGATTTTCTTGCTACTCAAGGTTCACGCTGCTCCGATGATATTGCATTGCCTTCACAAAGATGCTTAAAGTTTAGAGATCATTTAAAAAATCATATAAAAAGAGGTGAATTATTCCAGCTATATCTAGAAATACTAAGTCTGTCTTTGTTCTCTAAGTACAGATGCACTTTGCTGTACCAACAAACTTCCTCCAGGCTTTCAGTGTACTCTGAAACAAAGGGATAATATATCTGCTTTGTGTTGGCTTGTTATTTTCTTCCTTGATTGCAAGAAAGAGCAGAAGACATGCCCAAATTTCGTTTGCCCTGAGTCTCTTGTGTTCAGGGACAAAAGTCCTTGAAACAGTTAATGAAAGGCCAAGGGAGAAAGGTTTGTATGAGCTCCCTGTTAAATATTGGCAGATATCACTACAAGACACATTTATTTCATGTTAATGCTCAGCCAACATTAACTTGTACAGCAAATATTGACCCAAACAATGGCACTCTGGCAAAGGAATCATGAGTTGCAGTTTTGTGATATGTTCCACTCCTAAACGCCTCCCATATAATTTTCTGCCAGCATATTTTTTGGGGTAGGGTAATGGAAGACTTTTTTTACCTGTGGGAAATTTTACTAAATCATTTACTTTGCATAGACTGCATAGGTTGCCTTGGGTGACTAAAACGTCCAGATTAAGGGGTTAAGGATAGTAGGACTAGAAAGAGCTGCTCCCAGGCAGATTCTTCTTTTTGCTCATGTCCTTTCTGAGTGTAAACAAGTCAAAAAACCTTCATCCAGTGAAGATGATAGGCATATACTTAATATTGTTTACATTCAGCAAAATACATAAAAATATTTGAAGAAGTGAATAGACCTAAGCATGTGCTTATATGTTTTGCTGACTCAGGCTCTTTATACATAAATATCAGCTCTGACAAAGGGTGTAATAACACTTAGTCTTATTCCTCTTTTCTCTACTTAGCATTTAAAGGAAAGATCTTTCTTTTTACTTGGAGTTGAAGGGTAATGACACACTAAGCTATTCACTGCCTATAGGCACTAATGCTGTGAAGCACTCTAAAATCCAAGAACTTATATATATACACATATATATATCTGGTTTAACATTTATTTATTTGTATGTTTATCCCATCCATTTAGCTATGTGTAATGTTTCCCATTGATAATGGAAAGGTTGTGCCTTTGTGCCTTTTATTAAATCTTGAGAGATAAGTTTGCCAATAAAAGAAGCAGAGTAAAGAGAGTTTATTTCACCTTTGACTAACAGACTAACACCTTTCTTCTGTTTATTGAAAAATTATGAATACTTTTTAAACTTTTTATGGTTAGGTGATATGTTGCCTGTTGAGTTTTCTCATAGGCTCAGAGTGGCTACTATTTTTGTAGTCATTTACCTAACAGTAAAACAGAACATAGAAATTAAAATCAAAGGAATATTTATGTCTTAGTCTCTGATTTTGTAGCAAGCAACTTCCAAGCACAGTGATCAGGTCTTTGATGTCTTACCTCAGTGAGAATGTCCTTTGAAATTCCTGCCTAAGATTCAACTTTAATATATTCTCCTCTCCTCTCC